>CM038719.1:337908-365826 GCA_021613375.1 Megaleporinus macrocephalus
TGACTGTCTATCTATCTGTCTGTGTGTCTGTCTGTGAGTCTGTCTGTCTGTGTTTCTATCTGTGTGTCTGTCTGTTTGTCTGTCTGTCTGTGTGTCTGTGTGTCTGACTGTCTGTGTGTCTGTCTGTGTGTCTCTCTGTGTGGCTGTGTGTATGTGTGTCTGTTTGTGTGTCTGTCTGTGTGTCTGTCTGTGTTTCTGTCTATGTGTCTGTCTGTGTGTCTGTCTGTGTGTCTGTCTGTCTATCTGTCTGTCTGTCTGTGTGTCTGTCTGTCTGTGTATCTGTCTGTCTGTCTGTGCGTCTGTCATTGTGTCTGTCTGTTTGTCTCTCTGTCTGTGTGTCTGTCTGTGTGTCTCTTTGTGTGGCTGTGTGTTTGTCTGTGTATCTGTCTGTCTGTATGTCTGCCTGTCCGTCTGTCTGTGTCTGTCTGTGCGTCTGTCTGTGTGTCTATCTGTCTGTGTGTCTGACTGTCTATCTATCTGTCTGTGTGTCTGTCTGTGTGTCTGTCTGTCTGTGTTTCTATCTGTGTGTCTGTCTGTTTGTCTGTCTGTCTGTGTGTCTGACTGTCTGTGTGTCTGTCTGTGTGTCTCTCTGTGTGGCTGTGTGTATTTGTGTCTGTGTTTCTGTCTATGTGTCTGTCTGTCTATCTGTCTGTCTGTGTGTCTGTCTGTCTGTCTGTCTGTGTATCTGTCTGTCTGTCTGTGTGTCTGTGCGTCTGTCATTGTGTCTGTCTGTTTGTCTCTCTGTCTGTGTGTCTGTCTGTGTGTCTCTTTGTGTGTCTGTGTGTTTGTCTGTGTGTCTGTCTGTGTGTGTGTGTGTGTCTGTCTGTGTGTCAGTCTGTGTGTCTGTCTCTGTCTGAGTCTGTCTGTGTCTGTCTGTCTGTATGTCTGCCTGTGCGTCTGTCTGTGTCTGTCTGTGCGTCTGTCTGTGTATCTGTCTGTCTGTATGTCTGCCTGTGTGTCTGTCTGTGTCTGTCTGTGCGTCTGTCTGTCTATCTATCTGTCTGTGTGCCTGTCTGTCTGTATGTCTGCCTGTGCGTCTGTCTGTGTCTGTCTGTGTGTCTGACTGTCTATCTATCTGTCTGTGTGTCTGTCTGTGAGTCTGTCTGTCTGTGTTTCTATCTGTGTGTCTGTCTGTCTGTGTGTCTGACTGTCTGTGTGTCTCTCTGTGTGGCTGTGTGTATGTGTGTCTGTTTGTGTGTCTGTCTGTGTGTCTGTCTGTGTTTCGCTCTATGTGTCTGTCTGTGTGTCTCTCTGTGTGTCTGTGTGTCTATCTGTCTGTCTGTGTGTCTGTCTGTCTATCTGTCTGTCTGTGTGTCTGTCTGTGTGTTCTGTAGCACCAGGCAGCAGGACATTCTGAAATCGATTGAGGAACCTGTGATCGGAGGCTCTGTGATCTGCTAGTTTCATCCTGAGTGTTTGCGGGAAACATACAGCTTCTGTGTTTGATTAATCTGTTTTATTGTATATTAACCATCTGTAGACCCTAACAAACTATTTTCACAGGACTACATACCACAGAGAGTGGAGACTGCAGTTTAGCTTTCCAACAAAAGCTGGTGGTAAGATTTTAAATCGACTGAAAAAAGTAAGTACCACTTTCTTGTACTATGGCTGCGTTTGCTTGTGTGGAGTGTGGAATGTATAGTGCTAGTCCTCTCTCCACCACTAGTGACAATAATAGTGGGTTAGTTTGTGAGAAGTGCCAGCTCATTTCTACTCTGGTGGAGAAGGTGAACCAGTTAGAGGTGCGCATTCGGGGTTTAATCAGGGATAGAGAGCAGAGTTCAGTGTTGTCTACCCCGGGTGCCTTAGGGAGAGTTAGAGTCCCAGCGACTCCGGCTGTAGAGCCCCCGCAGCAGGGCGAATGGGTGACGGTTCGGCGGCATAGTAACAAAGCTAAAGCTGACGCTAAAGCTAACGCTGAGGCCAAAGCTAAGGCTAGCCCACCTGTGCACCACGCACCTATTCGCGTGTCAAACAGATATTCTCCTCTCGGTGAAACACCCACCGAGGAGTCTGTCAAAGGTACTCTGGTTATAGGAAGCTCTATTGTACGACACGTGAAATTAGCTACTCCTTTAGGGACACCAGCAGCTAGAGTTATCTGCTTACCAGGAGCCAGGGCGCCGGACATTAGCAGCAACCTTAGGGTGTTAGCAAAGAATAGATATTCGAGGATCAGTGATTCACGTAGGTGGTAACGATATCCGTATGCGGCAGTCTGAGGTCACTAAGAGTAATATTAAAGAGGTGATCAAAATAGCCCATACGATGTCCGATGCCGTAATATGCTCTGGCCCTATTCCAAGACGGCAGGGTGCTGAAGCTTACAGCAGGCTTTGGGCGCTACACTGCTGGATGTCCAAGTGGTGTGCAGAAAAACATGTGGGCTTCATAGACAATTGGTCCAACTTTGAGGGGAAGTCTGGTCTCGTAGGGCGGGACGGTGTCCACCCCACGCGGGAGGGTGCCGCTCTGCTATCGTGCAGCATAGCCCATAGCCTCTTAGTTAGTCGGCAGAGCAGCGGAGGTAGTTGCTGACTGTCCAGAGCCGAGACCAGGCAGCAGACAAACAGGCTAAACCGACCGTCTGCTCGCTGCCTTGAGACGTCACCTAGGTACAACTATATTGAGACTGTTTCACTGCCCCGAATTAAACACAAACTTAGAAAATCTAAATCAGTTTGTTTAAATAACTTAGTTAATATAAGAATATTAGATCCAGTGTCTAGCTGCAGTGTTACTGAATTAAGGTTTGGTTTATTTAATATAAGATCACTGAACTCTAAGGCTGTCATTGTAAATGATACAATAACCTACCATAAAATTGATGTGTTATGTCTCGTAGAAACATGGATTAAACCTGAGGAATATTTGGCATTAAATGAAGCCACCCCCATAGGCTATAAGTATGTACACAGCCCCAGACTGTCCGGTAAAGGAGGGGGTATATGTGTCATTCATAAAAATTCATTAGACATAAGTCAGAAACACAATCTCACTTTCAATTCTTTTGAAATTCTTCTCATAAACATCACCAATCCGACCACTAATAGAAGTGTACTCACCCTAGTCAGCATTTATAGACCACCAGGACCTTATTCTGAGTTCTTAAAAGAATTTAGTGACTTTGTTGCAGATCTAGCAGTGAGCGCTGAAAAACTAATAATCGCAGGAGATTTTAATATTCACTTTGAAAACTCAGCAGATCCATTAAAAAAGGCTTTTTCATCTATCTTAGACTCTATAGGTCTCACTCAGAATGTAATAGGGCCTACACATTCCTTAATCACACACTAGATCTAGTTTTGACTTTAGGTGTTGATATACATAATCTTACTGTTCTTCCACAGACTTCAGTAGGTTTCAGATCACTACCTAATTTCATATGAATTGGTCTTAGTAAAAATGTATGTACATCACCCCGTTATTGCATTGAAACGTTCAATAATGCCAAATACATCTCAGAACTTTATTGAAACTCTTCCAGATTTATCAACCATAATTTTTCCATCATCAGACCCAACCGAGCTAGACAGAATAACTGACTGCGTAGAAAATACGCTCCGACTAACTTTAGACAACGTTGCACCTATAAAAATTAAAAAGATGCAACAAAAAAAGCTCGCTCCGTGGTACAACAAATGAGTACGCACCTTAAGACAGACAGTACGGAAATTAGAACGCAAATGGAGAGTGACCAAGCTAGAGGTATTTCACTCTGCTTGGAAGGACAGCCCTTAGCAGTTACAGAAAAGGCACTTATTAAAACACGCTCAGCATACCTGTCCACACTCATCGAACACAACAAAAACAATCCTAGAGTTTTATTTAGCACCATCGCAAAACTTAACCAAAAATCAGGGCAGGCTCTGAACCTCAAATACCCGCCAACCACAGCAGCAATGATTTCATGGACTTTTTCAATAGCAAAATCGAGAATATTAGACAAAAAGTTTCTACCAATACGAGTAACCGTATCCTTCATCCGGTTTGGCTCAAACAGCACAAAATGTGATTTTAGAAGAAAGACTAGAAACATTTTCTCCACTACAGCAGACAGAACTAGAAAAACTTATCTCTTCCTCAACTTCTGCTACATGCACACTTGATATGATTCCAACAAGCCTATTGAAACAAGTATTACCAGCTATTATTAAACTATCTTAACTATCATCAACTCTTCTCTTAGTCCTGGGTCATGTACCTAGAGGTCTTTTAAACTAGCTGTGATAAAACCCTTGATAAAGAAGCCAAATCTTGACCCCAGAAGAACTGTCTAGTTATAGACCTATTTCCAATTTACCTTTTATCTCTAAGATTTAGAAAAGGCTGTAGCTCGACAACTCTGTTCTCATCTACATAAGAACAACATATATGAAAAATTCCAATCTTGGTTTTAGGCCACATCACAGCACAGAGACAGCTTTAGTTAAGATAACAAATGTTCTTCTTCTGTGCCTCTGATCAGGGCCACGTATCTCTACTGTGTTACTAGATCTAAGTGCAGCTTTTGACACTATAGATCACACTATTCTCTTGGACAGGTTAGAAAATATAGTTGGAATCACAGGAACAGCGTTATCCCTGGTTCACATCTTACCTTTGTGATCGCTTTCAGTTTGAAAGATAAATAATGTATCGTCTAACACTAACAAAAGTGAAATATGGTGTTCCACAAGGGTTCTGTTTTAGGTCCTCTGCTTATTTACACTATATATGCTACCATTAGGCTCAGTTATAAATAGACATGGAATTAGTTTCCACTGTTATGCCGATGATACACAACTGTACATATCACCCAAACCAGATGACAAATCCAGATTAAATAAGATAGAAGATTGTGTAAGAGATATTAGACTTTGGATGCTACAGAACTTCCTTCTTTTAAACCCAGATAAAACGGAAGTTCTCCTCCTCGGCCCAAAGGCTGCTCGGACTACATGTTCAGATTTAATGTTAAATCTTGCTGACTTCTCTGTAGTTCCTGTTCAGTAGCCAAAAATCTTGTGTAACAATTGACTCAGATCTGACATTTAATCAACACATCGGTAATATTACAAGAACAGCGTTTCTTCACCTACGAAACATTTCAAAGTTAAAGAAATGCGTTATCTGTGTCTGATGCTGAAAAGTTGATACATGCCTTTATAACCTCAAGGCTAGATTACTGTAATGCATTATTGTCAGGATGCTCCAGCAGGAACCTGAATAAACTTCAGTTAGTTCAGAACGCTGCAGCTAGAGTACTAACTAAAACCAGGAAATTTGATCACATCAGTCCAGTTTATCAGCGCTACACTGGCTTCCTGTTAAATTCCGTATCGACTATAAAATTCTATTACTGACGTATAAAACCCTGCACGGTCTCACACCGGAGTACCTGCAAGATTTAATTTCCTATATGAACCGCCACGTTCACTCAGATCACAGGATGCTGGTTTTCTAATATGTTCCTAAAATTCAGAAGACTACAATGGGGGAAGAGGCTTTTTCCTACAAAGCCCCAAAATTGTGGAATAATCTCCCAGTTAATGTTCGGGACCTCTGACACAGTCTCAATATTTAAGTCTAGACTAAAAACATACTTGGTTTAGTGTAGCTTTTTGTAATTAAGTTTCTCTTTTAGATAAAGGCAGGAGATCTGGGGGGTTCTTGGACACAGAGGTTTATGTGTAACTGAGATGTTGGTGCTGTTGTTCCAACACTTCACGCGATCACACAGGTTTGTTGATGGTGGAGTGGGGGGACCCCAGTGTCTCAGGGTACTCTCATGTCCATGTTACCTTCTGGTTCTCTCCTTTTAGTTTAGGCTGTTATAGTTAGATCTGCCGGAGTCACCAACCACACTCTAAAATTCTGAAAATTCATATTCTCTACAGTCTAACTCTTTCTCTTTACTCTTCCTGAGGAAATGACTGTCCTCCTGTCTGTTGAAGGCTGTTGAAGGACTGATCATCGGGCCATCACCCCACCATCACCAGCCAGCTCACCTGTCCATTTACTGCTACACCCTCAGTTACATCACTGTGCCATCCAGATGCACCAGCACTGAGATAGGATGGGACTGTTTCAGCTCACGCCCACTTTACATAAAGACTGTCATAGACTGCCTCAGCCAGAGACTGCATCAGTCATACACTGCCTCTATCTGTGCAGCTTCTAAAGCTTTGCTATCCAGATTTCAAACAGAGACTCCTTTCTTTGGTATTTAGTTCAAACTGTAAATACTGTTTGACCAGAGAGGATGGGTCTCCCCTTGTGAGTCTGGTTCCTCCCAGGTTTCTTCCTCCAGTTGAGGGAGTTTTCCTTGCCACTGTTGCCTCTGGCTTGCTCACTGGGGGATATATGTTATAACTGTTTTCAAAACTCTGTAAAGCTGCTTTGAGACAACATCGTTGTAAAAAGCGCTATATAAATAAAATTGACTTGACTTGACTTGACTTGTGTCTGTGTATCTGTGCCTCTGTCATTGTGTCTGTCTGTTTGTCTCTCTGTCTGTGTGTCTGTTTGTGTGTCTCTCTGTGTGTCTCATTGTGTGTCTGTCTGTCTGTGTGTCTATCTGTGTTTCTGCCTGTGTGTCTGTCTGTGTGTCTATCTGTGTGTCTGTCTGTGTGTCTCTCTGTGTGTCAGTCTGTCTGTGTGTCTGTCTGTGTGTCTGTGTGTCTGTCTGTCTATCTGTCTGTCTGTGTGTCTGTCTGTCTATCTGTCTGTCTGTGTCTGTCTGTCTGTGTGTCTGTGTGTCTGTCGTTGTGTCTGTCTGTCTATCTTTCTGTGTGTCTGTCTGTCTGTGTGTCTGTCTGTGTGTCTGTGTGTCTGTCTGTGTGTATGTGTGTCAGTCTCTTTGTGTGTCTGTGTGTCTGTGTGTCTGTCTGTGTCTATGTCTGTGTCTGTCTGTGCGCCTGTGTCTGTCTGTGCGTCTGTGTCTGTCTGTGTGTCTGTCTGTGCTTGTGTCTGTGTGTCTGTCTGTGTGTCTCTCTGTGCGTCTGGGGGGGGGGGCGGGTGGGGGGTGGGGGGGGCCTTTTCTGTCTGTCTGTGTGTGTGTGTGTGTGTGTGTGTCTGTCTGTGTGTCTCTCTGTGCGTCTGTCTGTGTCTTTCTGTCTGTCTGTGTGTGTGTGTGTGTGTCTGTCTGTCTGTCTCTGTGCGTCTGTCTGTCTGTGTGTCTCTGTCTGTCTGTGTGTCTTTCTGTGTGTCTGTCTGTCTGTGTGTCTCTCTGTGTGTCTGTCTGTCTGTGTGTCTGTTTGTCTGTGTGTCTGTCTGTTTTTCTGTGTGTGTCTGTCTGTCTGTGTGTCTGTCTGTCTGTGTGTGTGTGTCTGTCTTTCTATCTCTGTGTTTCTGTGTGTCTGTCTGTGTGTCTGTCTGTTTTTCTGTGTCTGTGTTGTATGTCTGTCAATCTATCTGTCTGTCTGTCTGTGTGTTTGTCTGTGTGTCTTTGTGTCTGTCTGTGTCTGTGTGTCTGTCTGTGTGTCTGTCTGTCTGTGTGTCTGTCTGTCTGTATGTGTGTCTGTCTGTGTGTCTCTCTGTGTGTCTCTTTGTGCGTCTGTGTGTGTGTCTGTGTGTGTGTCAGTCTGTGTGTCTGTCTGTGTGTCTGTCTGTGTGTCTGTCTGTGTGTCTGTCTGTGTGTCAGTCTTTGT
Source organism: Megaleporinus macrocephalus (assembly GCA_021613375.1). Classification (NCBI taxonomy): domain Eukaryota; kingdom Metazoa; phylum Chordata; class Actinopteri; order Characiformes; family Anostomidae; genus Megaleporinus; species Megaleporinus macrocephalus. Next base: position 345,543 of record CM038719.1, read on the forward strand.
GTCTGTGTGTCTGTCTGTGTCAGTCTGTGTGTCTGTCTGTGTGTCAGTCTCTTTGTGTGTCTGTGTGTCTGTGTGTCTGTCTGTGTCTATGTCTGTGTCTGTCTGTGCGCCTGTGTCTGTCTGTGCGTCTGTGTCTGTCTGTGTGTCTGTCTGTGCTTGTGTCTGTGTGTCTGTCTGTGTGTCTCTCTGTGCGTCTGTCTGTGTCTTTCTGTCTGTCTGTGTGTGTGTGTGTGTGTGTGTGTCTGTATGTCTGCCTGTGCGTCTGTCTGTGCGTCTGTCTGTGTATCTGTCTGTCTGTGTGTCTTTCTGTGTGTCTATCTGTCTGTGTGTCTGTCTGTCTATCTATCTTTCTGTGTGTCTGTCTGTGTATCTGTCTGTCTGTCTGTCTGTGTGTCTGTCTGTGTTTCTGTCTGTGTGTCTCTCTATGTGTCTGTCTGTCTACATGTCTGTCTGTGTCTGTCTGTCTATATGTCTGTCTGTCTATCTGTCTGTCTGTGTGTCTGTCTTTGTATCTGTCTGTGTGTCTGTCAGTCTGTGTGTCTGTCTTTGTGTCTGTCTGTCTGTGTGTCTCTCTGTGTGTCTGTTTGTGTGTCTGTCTGTGTGTGTGTGTGTGTCTGTCTCTGTGTGTCTTTCTGTCTGTGTGTGTGTCTGTCTGTTTGTCTGTCTGTCTGTCTCTGTGTTTCTGTGTGTCTGTCTGTGTCTGTTTGTCTGTCTGTGTCTGTCAGTGTGTCTGTCTGTCTGTCTGTGTGTCTGTCTGGCTGTGTGTCTGTCTGTTTGTCTCTTTGTGCGTCTGTCTGTCTGTGTCTGTGTGTCTGTCTGTGTGTCTGTCTGTCTGTCTGTGTGTCTGTCTGTGTGTCTCTTTGTGCGTCTGTCTATGTGTCTGTCTGTGTGTCTGTCTGTGTGTCAGTCTTTGTGTCTGTGCGTCTCTCTGTGTGTCTGTCTGTGTTTCTCTCTGTGTGTCTGTGTGTCTGTCTGTGTGTCTGTCTGTCTGTGTGTCTCTCTGTGTGTCTGTCTGTCTGTGTGTCTGTTTGTCTGTGTGTCTGTCTGTTTTTCTGTGTGTGTCTGTCTGTCTGTGTGTCTGTCTGTCTGTGTGTGTGTGTCTGTCTTTCTATCTCTGTGTTTCTGTGTGTCTGTCTGTGTGTCTGTCTGTTTTTCTGTGTCTGTGTGTATGTCTGTCAATCTATCTGTCTGTCTGTCTGTGTGTTTGTCTGTGTGTCTTTGTGTCTGTCTGTGTCTGTGTGTCTGTCTGTGTGTCTGTCTGTCTGTGTGTCTGTCTGTCTGTATGTGTGTCTGTCTGTGTGTCTCTCTGTGTGTCTCTTTGTGCGTCTGTGTGTGTGTGTCTGTCTGTGTGTCTGTCTGTGTGTCTGTCTGTGTGTCTGTCTGTGTGTCTGTCTGTGTGTCAGTCTTTGTGTCTGTGTGTCTGTCTGTGTCAGTCTGTGTGTCTGTCTGTGTGTCAGTCTCTTTGTGTGTCTGTGTGTCTGTCTGTGTCTATGTCTGTGTCTGTCTGTGCGCCTGTGTCTGTCTGTGCGTCTGTGTCTGTCTGTGTGTCTGTCTGTGCTTGTGTCTGTGTGTCTGTCTGTGTGTCTCTCTGTGCGTCTGTCTGTGTCTTTCTGTCTGTCTGTGTGTGTGTGTGTGTGTGTGTGTCTGTCTGTCTGTCTCTGTGCGTCTGTCTGTCTGTGTGTCTCTGTCTGTCTGTCTGTCTCTGTGTCTGTGTTTCTGTGTGTCTGTCTGTCTGTCTTTGTGTCTGTCTGTGTCTGTCTGGGTGTCTGTCTGTGCTTGTGTCTGTGTGTCTGTCTGTGTGTCTCTCTGTGCGTCTGTCTGTGTCTTTCTGTCTGTCTGTGTGTGTGTGTGTGTGTCTGTCTGTCTGTCTCTGTGCGTCTGTCTGTCTGTGTGTCTCTGTCTGTCTGTCTGTCTCTGTGTCTGTGTTTCTGTGTGTCTGTCTGTCTGTCTGTCTGTGTGTCTCTTTGTGCGTCTGTCTGTGTGTCTGTGTGTGTGTCAGTCTGTGTGTCTGTCTGTGTGTCAGTCTTTGTGTCTGTGTGTTAGTCTGTGTGTCTGTCTGTGTGTCTGTCTCTGTCTGTCTGTCTGTGCGTCTGTGTCTTTCTGTGCGTCTGTGTCTGTGTGTCTGTGCGTCTGTCTGTGTGTCTGTCTGTGTGTCTCTCTGTGCGTTTGTCTGTGTGTCTGTGTCTGTGTGTCTGTCTGTCTGTGTTTCTCTCTGTGTGTCTGTCTGTGCGTCTGTCTGTGTGTCTGTGTGTCTGTCTGTCTGTGTTTCTCTCTGTGTGTCTGTGTGTCAGTCTGTGTGTCTCTCTGTGTGTCTCTCTGTGTGTCTGTCTGTGTGTCTGTCTGTTTTTCTGTGTGTGTGTGTTTGTCTGTGTGTCTGTCTGTTTTTCTGTGTGTGTGTGTCTCTCTGTGTGTCTGTCTGTGTGTCTGTGTGTCTGTCTGTTTTTCTGTGTGTGTGTGTCTGTCTGTCTGTCTGTCTGTCTGTGTGTCTGTCTGTCTGTGTGTGTGTGTGTGTGTGTGTCTGTCTTTCTGTCTCTGTGTTTCTGTGTGTCTGTCTGTCTGTCTGTCTGTGTTTCTGTCTGTTTTTCAGGTTTTGATTGGATAGTAAAAGGAAGATATCTCTGTAAGACAGTGAGGGATTTAGAGTGTGTGGGTTTCTAAATGACTCCAGCGTGACGGGAAGACGACTCGTACTGATGATTTCAGTATCTCCGTTATGACCGGCAGGAGAGACGCAAGTCGTTCTGTTTTCTCAATGCCATGTCATTCAGATGTACTTCTCCAGAATCTCTGTGAGGAACAGACTGTGTTCTCCTTAGGAACATCTCCGTCCTTCACGCTCGGCTCCTAAATCCAGTTCTGGGCTTTAATTGTATTCCGTTGTGTTGCTTCAGCTCCTGAACTTCACTGCTGTTCTTCTGGCATCTAAACTGAGATGAACCCACTAAAGAGAAGAGCTGCACAATCTGTGCTGACAGATGTTGAGTGTAACAAACCAGGAAGTTCTACTGAAGTTCTACACTCTTTAATATAACGATTCATAACAGCACCACTTAGACCACCTGCGGAGTGACCGCCATTCCAAATAACCCTAACACCGGCCTGCACTGAAACCAGAGTTCTTATAAAATCAGTCCACCTTAAGAGATCTAGCGTGTCACTGAGAGAGAGCCTTCCTTAAACAGTATTCTTCTGAAATACATGTGGCTGTATTTTGCTTTGATCATTTCTATGAGACAATTTAAGAGAATATTCAACAAATATCCAATAAAAACATGACGTCCCACAAAATCCCCCGTTGCAGGTTCCTGACTGAAATGTTTTAGTAAAAATCATTTAATTACTGAATCTTTATGTGGTGTTACCTTGTTTAATAAACAACCATCGAACGGATCTCTGAGGAAACCAGAAGCTAAAACACCAGACGCTTCTTTTCAGTTCCACTGTCAGCTTTATTTTTAAGAGCGTATCTACTTTTCCTACTGTTTGAGTCATACTTGAGTTTAGTTCAGTTCTTTTCTCAGAACACCACCCACCAAACCTCCAAATCTGTAAACCTGCACTACCAGATGTAGCTCACACCTCAATTCTTCTCCCTCATAACTGTACACTGTACATCTAATATTAGTTACTGCATCACTTCCAACATCAATTATAGTCCCTACTGAATCATTCATAACCATTTATCAGTGTAATATATCAATCTAATACAGTATATCAATCTAATATAATATATAAATATAATATATCAATCTAATACAGTATATCAATCTAATGTAATATATCAATCTAATATAATATATAAATATATCAATCTAATATAATATATAAATATATATCAATCTAATACGGTATATCAATCCAATATATCAGTCTAATACAGTATATCAATCTAATATCATATATAAATATAATATAATATATCAATCTAATATAATTATCAGTGACTATGGATAATAATATATAGAATACAGTTACTGAATAAAATGTATTTCTCATGTGTTGCTTAAAAAGCGAGGGTCCTACAGGTATAGATGTGTGGTTCTGTGTGAAGGTGGGCGGCTGTGTATCTCCATGAGGACGTGTTCTAAAACTGGCGTTAGGAACGGGAGTGAGGAGGAGGGAGATGGTAACTGAACAGGTAGCTGATTACGTGTTAATACATCATCATAATTCGTTTTCAGAGGTTTTTACATTTGTAGAAATATTTATCTAGCTTAAACAGAACAGATCAGGAATTACTGAACTTATTTTTGTTAAATGACTCTATTTAACAACACCCGGCTAAACCAGATCAGATTTGAAACATTGCACATGAAAAACGAACGCAGTGTGGATGTTATATAGTGAGGCGGCAGCTGTGAAGAGAAAAGAGAGAGAATTGACCGGCCGAGCAGCTTTACTGCGCTCTGAGAGAAACAGTCCACTGAACCTGCATTAGAACTGTCCCGACAGAATTCTCCACCAACATGTTTAGAAAAAGTCAAGCAGTCACATGGAGTTTAGTTTCAGAGAGAAACATCTCAGTAGACTTTCTGGAAGGCATGGATTCTCACTGAGTGTGAATATGAGTGGTGAGCTGACCAGCTGACCAGCTGACCAGCGTGTTTGAGGGAGGTGCTAACGTCGTCACTGTGAAGCTGCAACAAGTCAAATATCTATTAAAGTCAGTTTCAGCCTGAAATAAAACCTGGAATTCCAGAGAACCTGTTAACCAACTGTAAACAAACATTTCACCACGTTTCTCTCCTCTCCAGCAAACTTGGTGGTCCGAACCTTGGCCTTCTGTAATATCCGCTGATCAATCAAGGGGTAGGTGGGGGGCTGAGGGGCGGGGCATAAACTAATGGAAGCAGAAAATACGAATTTACAAGGATTCGACACAACAGCAGAACTTATTCATTGCGGAGATACGCTGAACATGAACCCTCTAACAGGCCTCGTATGAACAGGAAGTGGTCAGTAGACGATCAGGCGGGATATGAGTGGCCGAGTTTGAGCTGTTGAGTCTCAATATCGGATTTTTGTACATGTAATACTGCAGTCAAGCTACACCGTCACGTTTCTCAGGCCGTTAGCGACGCTCTGCCCTGTCATTACTACTAACTGGTATTGCTAACGCTGGCAACAGCTATTGGCTAACAGCTAACGGCTAACGGCTCAGCTGGTAAACTGACCGTTTTTTGAAAGAAGCAGTGTTTTTTTTGGGCGGCAGACATTTTAGTTTTCTGGATATTATACTGGACACAGGTGTCACCTCAGGTGTGACATCATTCCCAGTTTCCTGTCAGCAGCTGGTACACACGCACACAGCTGCACTGGGGGGTCAGTGGTTCTCACACTTTGCTCTTATCTGAAGGTGGTGATTCAACTCCATCACTTTTTGGAAGATTTTAATTGATTTTGAATCAATAACGACTGAATATCGACTGAAGAATCTACTGGATCAGATTTCAAGCACAGAGCACTTTACATATCAGTCTTTGATGTACTATTACATCATTAAGCCCAGTCCAGCCAGCGTTTCCTCCTGAACTCCTCCAGCACGTCCAGCGTCTGCTACAGACTCATTTAGATCCACCTCCACCAAGACCTGGTGACCTGGTGGGGTGGGTCTAGATTAGTCCAGGTGTATGATGGGGGGCATCAGTGTGTTCAGTAATCTGACCACATGGGGAAGAAGCTGTTGTGGAATGAATGCTCTGGTACCTTCTGATGGAAGGATTTACTTCCACCTTCACTCTCTGTAAGTGACCCACCACTATAGTATCAAACTTGAAGAATAGCAGGAACTGAGCACACTGCCTTGGTGAGCCACTGTGTTCAGCGCGGTGGTGCTCAAGGTGTTTCTACAGATCCTGATAGACTGAGGTCTCCCAATCAGGAAGTCCAGGATCCCATTACAGAGGAAAGTGTTCGGGCCCAGCAAGCTGAACTGAAGTCTGTGATCAACGCTGGCACATAATTGTATTTTCTGTCCATGTGGGTCAGTGGGAGGGGACTGACATCTAGAAACAAGTTATTATCACAGCATGACGGCCTGAACGCTCTGCCATACGTACTGAAGTCCAGAAAGCTCTCTGACCGCCCGGGACTGGTCGGCTGTGCTGAGAGTTGATGGTCTTAGAACAAGTTACATCAACATGTACTAATTCAGCCAATCACTGACACATAGTGCTGCTACCCTGTCTTCCCCCGAAACACTGTCGCTCAGTCACGTCTCCATAAAAACAAGGACAAGCAGTCCCAGATGTCCACACTGGGAGGTTAGCTGTGGTCAGAGATGCTCCAGTTTATTGTCTAGAGTGTGGACACTAAGGAGAAGAAGAGACGGTAGAGACAGGTAGATTCAGAAGTGCATCGGATTCCGGCGCGTCCTGTCCCGGTCAGTGTGGTCACACAGTTCTAAGGCCTCTAGGCCTGTTTCGGCCTGAAGTCACAGAGCGCCACCAACTGTCCGTCATTTATTACAACTGAAGTCAGACAAGACTGACGGTTCCACAGTGTTTCTGATCTTCAGTGAAAATGAATCTAAAAAATGAACTAAAACACAAACAAGCTGCTGTCAGAAACACGCTGCCGCCATCTTGTTCGCACTAGCTCAGAAGTTAGCTTGCTCAGTATTACAGGCAGGCTAGCTGTCTTAGCATGTAAACTGTATGAGCTGTACATGATCTATATTGTGAAGAAACAATAAAAACAATAAACTACATCCAATAAAATCTTTTCCTCCAGACCTTCACTGTCAGCAGGTCTACATACTGGCAGCGTGAATGGAGGACAGAACCAGAGAAAACTTTGTGTGAAATCTGTCCAGAATTCAGAGACTGGATTTAATAACGTCCATTGGGGTTTGATCACTTATGAAGACTCCGTCTATCCTTTGCTTTTAGAAGAGCAGTTCTTCGCTAAATTCATGCCAGTCCTGACCCGCATGGTGGGATATTTAGGAACGCTCCTCCTGGGGAAAGACAGCAGTTCTTTGAGAGGTGAAGGTGAAAATCTACTTTGTATTCTCCAGTTGCTCGTAAACAACTCCTGAATTTGCTTAGCCGTGTGTAGGGGGACGTTATCTTCGCGGAATAAGTGAAGATGTTTGCTCCATGGGGACCCTGTGCCTGACCCTGTGCAATGACCCCGTGTTCCATGGCCATTATAGGAGCATGTAGAGAAATGATCACACCTGATGACTCCTGTGGGATCCACCACAATGTTTAACAGTGGACATCAGCTGTAACTGAAGTGGCTCTGAAGTTGGGGCTAAACCACACAAGTTTCCTAAATTTAGCCCAGATTCTCCGACTGGCTGGAGAGCTTTACTTACTTCTGGCTAAACTAAGCTGGAATGTTTTATTTTCTGTGATATTATTTTGCCCGCCACATACTGGACAGGGCCAAACTGGAGAGAGGAGGGGAACATCAAACATCAGCACATGAAAGCACCAGATATTGGTTGAGAGTAATGAGTGATTGAATGACGCAGCAACATTCGCTAAAACCTTCGCTGGGAACACGTTGGAAGCTCATAAACAAATGTTTGAAGAAGCCGTGTACAATGGAGGGACCTTACTGCTGTCAGCATCTCCACTGCCACCCACTACGACCCTCTGCAACCCACTCTGACCCGATCTGGCTGACTGCAAAAGAGCCAACAGGTGAGCTAAGTTAAAACTCTGGTTAATCTGATTTCTAGTAGTGATTTAATAGTCTGATCACTTCTTATGAGCTGAACTCATTTGTTCGCGCTCCAGCTCGGTGAGGTAGGCTGATATACCATACCTCCTAAAGCTAACTCTACATAAACCTGCTGCAACGTCAAACCAGTGTACAGACATGCTACAATCTTTCCTTTGATATGATTGGTTGATTTTCAGTAATAAAGTAATGAATTACTATTATAATTACATACAACCGTGTGATGTACAGGCATCAGATTGCGTGTTGTTCACAGAAACTGATGATCCCACTGTAAGATATGACCTGGTGTGATTTTATTGAGGTATTGGTTAGACGGTCGTATGATTACTTAAAATATTCAGCAACTGATTTAATTTTGCAGCAGGTTTTTGTGCTGTGGAGTTTTAGGAGGTGTGGTTAGGTTAAGTCTGGTTAGGCTTAGCTTTGTAACAGTAGCAGTTTTGGCAGTCTGTTTATTTCAGTACGATTCCGGCTACTGGGAGAAGCTACTGGGAGAAATGGAAAGATGAGGAACCATGAGGAAATGTAGTGACTGTAGTTTGTTCTCTGGTTCACCGCGATCTCATTTCAAAGATTTTAGGAGGCTGTTTCTTTGTTTGTTTGTGAGCTAGTTTGCCATGGGAGACCGTACCAGGGGCTATTGCTCCTGACAACGTTGCTCCTGAGATCACACAAGCATACAAGTCAAGTTTATTTATATAGAGCTTTTTACAACGATGTCTCAAAGCAGCTTTACAGAGTTTTAAAAACAGACAGTTATAACATATACCCCCCAGTGAGCAAGAACACCTCCCTCAGACTGGAGAAAGAAACCTTGGGAGGAACCAGACTCACAAGTGGAGAATCGTCCTCCTCTGATCAAACAGTATTTACAGTTTAAACTAAACACCAAAGAAAGGAGCCTCTGTTTGAAATCTGGATAGTAAAGCTTTAGAAGCTGCACAGGTAGAGGCAGTCTCTGACTGAGGCACTCTCTGACTGAGGCACTCTCTGACCGAGGCAGTCTCTGACTGAGTCTTTATGTAAAGTGGGCGTGAGCTGAAACAGTCCCATCCTATCTCAATGCTAGTGCATCTGGATGGAACAGTGATGTAACTGAGGGTGTAGCAGTAAATGGACAGGTGAGCTGGCTGGTGGTGGTGAGGAGGTGAGCTGGTTGGTGATGGTGGGGAGGTGAGCTGGCTGGTGATGGTGAGGAGGTGAGCTGGCTGGTGATGGTGGGAGACGGGAGGACAGTCATTACCTCAGGAGGAGTAAAGAGAGAGAGTGAGTTGGGCTCGGGAGTGAGACTGTAGAGAATATGAATATTTCGAATTTTAGAGTGCGGCTGGAGACTCCGGCAGATCTAACTATAACAGCCTAAACTAAAAGGAGAGAACCAGAAGAACATAGACATGAGACCACCCTGAGACACTGGGGTCCCCCCACTCCACCATCAACAAACCTGTGTGATGGCGTGAAGTGGTGGAACAACAGCACCAACATCTCAGTTTACCATCAACCTCTGTGTCCAAGAACCCCCAGATCTCCTGCCTTTATCTAAAAGAGAAGATTAATTACCAGAAGCTACTAAACAAGTCTGTTTTCAGTCTAGACTTAAATATTGAGACTGTGTCCGAACATTAACTGGGAGATTATTCCACAGTTTGGGGGCTTTGTAGGAAAAAGCAGGTACTCCGGTGCGAGAGTGTGCAGGTACTCCGGTGTGAGAGTGTGCAGGTACTCCGGTGCGAGAGTGTGCAGGTACTCCGGTGTGAGAGCGTGCAGGTACTCCGGTGTGAGAGCGTGCAGGTACTCTGGTGCGAGAGCGTGCAGGTACTCCGGTGTGAGAGCGTTCAGGTACTCTGGTGCGAGAGTGTGCAGGTACTCCGGTGCGAGAGTGTGCAGGCACTCCGGTGTGAGAGTGTGCAGGTACTCCGCTGTGAGAGCGTGCAGGTACTCCGGTGTGAGAGTGTACAGGTACTCCGGTGTGAGAGTGTGCAGGTACTCCGCTGTGAGAGCGTGCAGGTACTCCGGCTCCTGGCTGGTCTTCCTCTGCAGGCCATCAGGACCTTCAACTGATCCAGAATGCAGCAGCGGGTCTTCAATCTTCCCAAGTTCACTCATGTCACACCACTGCTGCGCTCCCTTCACTGGCTTCCTGTAGCTGCTCGCATTCTGTTTAAAGTTCTGATGCCTACAAAGCCAAGAATGGACCAGCTCCTCCTGACCTTATGGCAATGGTCAAAAGTCGAACCGCACCTCGAGCCCTTCGTGCTTCAAGTACAGCTCGGCTTGACCCACCATCACTTAAGATTCATGGAAGACACGCAACAAAACGCTTCTCTGTCCTGGAGCCCAGATGGTGGAACGAACTTCCACTGGCTGTCCGAACAGCGAACTCTCTCGCGGTCTTCAAACGCAGACTGAAGACCACCATCTCTTTGTAAAGCACTCTTTGTAAATATACTAAAGTATGGTATAAACTGTAATTGCATCTTCTAGGAGCTCTGGCTAAGTACTGCACTTGTACTGTATGTAGTCTTGTATTTATTCTCTTCTCTGTAGGTGTTCTGTAAGTGTAGATGTTCTGTATGTGTAGGTGTTCTGTAGGTGTAGGTGTAGGTGTTCTGTAGGTGTAGGTGTTCTGTAGGTGTAGGTGTTCTATAGGTGTAGGTGTTCTGTAGGTGTAGGTGTAGGTGTTCTGTAGGTGTAGGTGTAGGTGTTCTGTAGGTGTAGGTGTTCTGTAGGTGTTCTGTAGGTGTAGGTGTTCTGTAGGTGTAGGTGTTCTGTAGGTGTTCTGTAGGTGTAGGTGTTCTGTAGGTGTAGGTGTAGGTGTTCTGTAGGTGTAGGTGTTCTGTAGGTGTTCTGTAGGTGTAGGTATTCTGTAGGTGTAGGTGTAGGTGTTCTGTAGGTGTAGGTATTCTGTAGGTGTAGGTGTTCTGTAGGTGTTCTGTAGGTGTAGGTGTTCTGTAGGTGTAGGTGTAGGTGTTCTGTAGGTGTAGGTGTTCTGTAGGTGTAAATGTTCTGTAGGTGTTCTGTAGGTGTAGGTGTAGGTGTAGGTGTTCTGTAGGTGTAGGTGTTCTGTAGGTGTAGATGTTCTGTAGGTGTAGATGTTCTGTAGGTGTAGGTGTTCTGTAGGTGTTCTGTAGGTGTAGGTGTTCTGTAGGTGTAGGTGTTCTGTAGGTGTTCTGTAGGTGTAGGTGTTCTGTAGGTGTAGGTGTTCTGTAGGTGTAGGTATAGGTGTTCTGTAGGTGTAGGTGTTCTGTAGGTGTAGATGTTCTGTAGGTGTAGGTGTTCTGTAGGTGTTCTGTAGGTGTAGGTGTAGGTGTAGGTGTTCTGTAGGTGTTCTGTAGGTGTAGGTGTTCTGTAGGTGTAGATGTTCTGTAGGTGTAGGTGTAGATGTTCTGTAGGTGTAGGTGTTCTGTAGGTGTTCTGTAGGTGTAGGTGTAGGTGTAGGTGTAGGTGTTCTGTAGGTGTAGGTGTTCCTGTCTTGCTAGGTATTGCATTGTTTCTAGGTATCAGCACTGGCCCTGTGTTTATGGCAGTGTATAAGAGTAGTTTGGACTTAAACCTGTTTGTACTAATAGAGATTCTAACTGAACACTAAACACTTCTGTAAGTCGCTCTGGATAAGAGTGTCTGCTAAATGCTGTAAATGTAAATGTACAACACTACAGAACAGTGTCAGATTAATAAGTAATAATTTGATTAAAGATTTTATTTAAATCTGTTTCTTGTGCGGACGGTAAGCTGGTAAGTTTATTAATTTCTGGTTATTCAGTGATACGTCTCCGGCGTGGCGTCGGTGGGCTTCCACATGTTTGGCTGCTCTCTGTGAAAAAAACATTATATAACACTACAACTGTACAACACTACAACAGTGCAACACTACAACGCTACTACACTATAACACTACAACAGTGCAACTCTACAACAGTGCAACACTACAACGCTACTACACTATAACACTACAACTGTACAACACTACAACAGTGCAACACTACAACGCTACTACACTATAACACTACAACAGTGCAACACTACAACAGTACAACACTACAATGCTACTACACTATATCACCACAACAGTGCAACTCTACAACAGTGCAACTCTACAACAGTGCATCACTACAACGGTACTACACTATAACACTACAACAGTGCAACACTACAACAGTGCATCACTACAACGGTACTACACTATAAAACTACAACAGTGCAACTCTACAACGCTACTACACTATAACACTACAACAGTGCAACTCTACAACAGTGCAACACTACAACGCTACTACACTATATCACCACAACAGTGCAACTCTACAACGCTACTACACTATAACACTACAACAGTGCAACTCTACAACAGTGCAACACTACAACGCTACTACACTATAACACTACAACAGTGCAACTCTACAACAGTGCAACTCTACAACGCTACTACACTATAACACTACAACAGTGCAACTCTACAACAGTGCATCACTACAACACTACTACACTATAACACTACAACAGTGCAACACTACAACAGTGCATCACTACAACGCTACTACACTATAACACTACAACAGTGCAACACTACGACAGTGCATCACTACAACGCTACTACACTATAACACTACAACAGTGCAACACTACAACAGTGCAACACTACAACGCTACTACATTATAACACTACACCAGTGCAACTCTACAACAGTGCAACACTACAACGCTACTACACTATAACACTACAACAGTGCAACACTACAACAGTGCATCACTACAACACTACTACACTATAACACTACAACAGTGCATCACTACAACGCTACTACACTATAACACTACAACAGTGCAACACTACAACAGTGCATCACTACAACGCTACTACACTATAACACTACAACAGTGCAACACTACAACAGTGCAACACTACAACGCTACTACATTATAACACTACACCAGTGCAACTCTACAACAGTGCAACACTACAACGCTACTACACTATAACACTACAACAGTGCAACACTACAACAGTGCATCACTACAACACTACTACACTATAACACTACAACAGTGCATCACTACAACGCTACTACACTATAACACTACAACAGTGCAACACTACAACAGTGCAACACTACAACGCTACTACTATCTACTATCTTTGATTAAAGATTTTATTTAAATCTGTTTCTTGTACGGACGGTAAGCTGGTAAGTTTATTAATTTCTGGTTATTTAGTTAAACGTCTCCGGCGTGGCGTCGGTGGGCTTCCACATGTTTGGCTCTCTGTGAAAAAAAAAGACCCTCTACCCAAAAAAACAGGCCTCTGATGTCCTGGACGCTAAGGTGAAGATTAGGGTTGTATTAGCTGGGAGTGTGTGTGTGTGTGTGTGTGTGTGTGTGTGTGTCTCCTTCCCTCTGTCCCACACTCTTCCTTTAACGTCTGATAGAACATTTCACGGTTTGATGGAGCAAAAAAGACAAAACGCTTATAGCTGCACCGACGCCTGGTTCCCACGACAACGCTGAGTGACACACGTGAAAGTGGGAGTGGTGCAGCTGTTGTGGCTCAGACGTGTGGAACGTTTCTTCAGTGTCGTGCGTTTCTGGTCCGACGGGAACTCTTCAGGAATTCACTCATGCTGGCCTTCTGCTCTTGACCCAGCACTTAGTTCAGCAGGGGGCAGCAAACATACACCTCCTCCCCGGCTGTCCGGCTTCACCGCGAGCGCTACGGCGGGTCCTCCTGTCCGGACGTGAAGGACTAATGAGCAGAAGTCCATCTCTGTGTAAACTCATTCCCGCGAGCGTCCACTCTGATAACGTCTCTGCGCGTCACTGTGACCCGCCCTACTCAATTCAGCTTTAGTTGACCACACCATGTTTGTTTGTTTAGGCTGCTGTTTACACGTCCGAGCTCCGCCCATCCGTCTGTCCAGTCCTCCTGATATCTGTCCCTCCGTGTTTTCTCCAATATGTTCAATATTGATCTGTAATGTGAGTCTGTTTCTGATTACACTGCCTGGGCTTAGACTTTAGTGTACTGTACTGTTTACCTTATTTATTACTAGTGCTGGTAATGTTTAATGTTTGAAGGGGAATTCCACCCAAAAATCCATATAATTCAAACAATGAGATGTATCTCCTTAAACAGTTCACTGTAAAAAAGTATGACGAATATAAAACGTGTGACTCAGATGGTGTCTAAAGTGGTGGTGATGGTGTTTACAGTCGTGGTGATGGTGTTTACAGTGGTGGTGATGATGTTTACAGTGGTGGTGATGGTGTTTATAGTGGTGGTGGTGATGTTTACAGTGGTGGTGGTGATGTTTACAGTGGTGGTGATGGTGTTTACAGTGGTGGTGGTGATGTTTACAGTGGTGGTGATGGTGTTTTACAGTGGTGGTGGTGATGTTTACAGTGGTGATGATGGTGTTTACAGTGGTTATGGTGTTTACAGTGGTGGTGATGATGTTTACAGTGATGGTGGTGATGTTTACAGTGGTGGTGGTGATGTTTACAGTGGTGGTGATGGTGTTTACAGTGGTGGCGGTGATGTTTACATTGGTGGTGGTGATGTTTACAGTGGTGGTGATGGTGTTTACAGTGGTGATGATGGTGTTTACTGTGGTGGTGATGTTTACAGTGGTGGTGATGGTGTTTACTGTGGTGGTGATGTTTACAGTGGTGGTGATGGTGTTTACAGTGGTGGTGATTGTGTTTACTGTGGTGGTGATGTTTACAGTGGTGGTGACTGTGTTTACAGTGGTGGTGATGGTGTTTACTGTGGTGGTGATGGTGTTTACATTGGAGGTGATGGTGTTTACAGTGGTGTTGATGTTTTCAGTGATGGTGATGGTGTTTACTGTGGTGGTGATGGTGTTTACAGTGGTGTTGATGTTTACAGTGATGGTGATGGTGTTAACAGTGGTGGTGGTGATGACATTTACAGTGGTGGTGGTGGTGGTGGTGTTTACAGTGTTGGTGATATTGTTTATAGGGCTGGTAATGGTGATGGTGTTTACAGTGGTGGTGTGGGTGTTTACAGTGATGGTGGTGATGGCATTTACAGTGGTGGTGGTGTGTACAGTGGTGGTGATGCTGTTTACAGTGTTGGTGATGGTGTTTACAGTGTTGGTGATGGTGTTTACAGTGGTGGTGATGGTGTTTACAGTGGTGGTGATGGTGTTTACAGTGGTGGTGGTGGTGTTTACAGTGGTGGTGATGGTGTTTATTGTGGTGGTTATGTTTACAGTGGTGGTGATGGTGTTTACATTGGTGTTGATGGTGTTTACATTGGTGGTGATGTTGTTAACAGTGGTGGTGGTCATGGCATTTACAGTGGTGGTGGTGGTGTGTACAGTGGTGGTGATGGTGTTTACAGTGTAGGTGATATTGTTTATAGGGCTGGTGATGGTGATGGTGTTAACAGTGTTGGTGGTGATGTTGTAAACAGTGGGGGTGGTGATGGTGTTTATAGTGGTGGTGGTGATGGTGTTAACAGTGGTGGTGGTGATGGTGTTTATAGTGGTGATGGTGATGGTGTTAACAGTGTTGGTGGTGATGTAAACAGTGGTGGTGGTGATGATGTTAACAGTGGTGGTGGTGATGGTGTTTACAGTGGTGGTGGTGATGTTGTTAACAGTGGTGGTGGTGATGATGTTAACAGTGGTGGTGGTGATGGTGTTTATAGTGGTGGTGATGATGGTGTTTATAGTGGTGGTGGTGATGGTGTTAACAGTGGTGTTGGTGATGGTGTTAACAGTGGTGGTGGTGATGTTGTTAACACTGGTGGTGGTGATGGTGTTTACAGTGGTGGTGGTGATGGTGTTTATAGTGGTGGTGGTGGTGTTAACAGTGGTGGTGGTGATGTTGTTAACAGTGGTGGTGGTGATGGTGTTTACAGTGGTGGTGGTGGTGATGGTGTTTATAGTGGTGGTGATGGTGTTTATAGTGGTGGTGATGATGGTGTTTACAGTGGTGGTGATTGTGTTTACAGTGGTGGTGATGGTGTTAACAGTGGTGGTGGTGATGGTGTTTATAGTGGTGGTGGTGATGGTGTTTACAGTGGTGGTGATGGTGTTTATAGTGGTGGTGGTGATGGTGTTTACAGTGGTGGTGGTGATGGTGTTTATAGTGGTGGTGGTGATGGTGTTTACAGTGGTGGTGGTGATGGTGTTTACAGTGGTGATGGTGTTTACAGTGGTGGTGATGGTGTTAAAAGTGGTGGTGGTGATGGTGTTTATAGTGGTGGTGGTGATGGTGTTTACAGTGGTGGTGATGGTGTTAACAGTGGTGGTGGTGATGGTGTTTATAGTGGTGGTGGTGATGGTGTTTACAGTGGTGGTGATGGTGTTAACAGTGGTGGTGGTGGTGATGGTGTTTATAGTGGTGGTGATGGTGTTAACAGTGGTGGTGGTGGTGATGGTGTTTATAGTGGTGGTGGTGATGGTGTTTATAGTGGTGGTGGTGATGATGTTTACAGTGGTGGTGGTGATGGTGTTTATAGTGGTGGTGGTGATGGTGTTTATAGTGGTGGTGGTGGTGATGATGTTTACAGTGGTGGTGGTGACGGTGTTTATAGTGGTGGTGGTGATGGTGTTTAAAGTGGTGGTGATGACGGTGTTTATAGTGGTGGTGGTGATGGTGTTTATAGTGGTGGTGGTGATGGTGTTTACAGTGGTGGTGGTGATGGTGTTAACAGTGGTGGTGGTGATGGTGTTTACAGTGGTGGTGATGGTGTTTATAGTGGTGGTGGTGAGGATGTTAACAGTGGTGGTGGTGATGGTGTTAACAGTGGTGGTGGTGATGGTGTTTATAGTGGTGGTGGTGATGGTGTTAACAGTGGTGGTGGTGATGGTGTTTATAGTGGTGGTGGTGATGGTGTTTACAGTGGTGGTGGTGATGGTGTTTACAGTGGTGATGGTGATGGTGTTTACAGTGGTGGTGGTGATGGTGTTTATAGTGGTGGTGGTGATGGTGTTTACAGTGGTGGTGATGGTGTTAACAGTGGTGGTGGTGATGGTGTTTATAGTGGTGGTGATGGTGTTAACAGTGGTGGTGCTGATGGTGTTTATAGAGGTGGTGGTGATGGTGTTTATAGTGGTGGTGGTGATGATGTTAACAGTGGTGGTGGTGATGTTGTTAACAGTGGTGGTGGTGATGTTAACAGTGGTGGTGGTGATGTTGTTAACAGTGGTGGTGGTGATGATGTTAACAGTGGTGGTGGTGATGTTGTTAACAGTGGTGGTGGTGATGTTAACAGTGGTGGTGGTGATGGTGTTTATAGTGGTGGTGGTGATGTTGTTAACAGTGGTGGTGGTGATGGTGTTTATAGTGGTGGTGGTGATGGTGTTAACAGTGGTGGTGGTGATGTTATTAACACTTGTGGTGGTGATGGTGTTTACAGTGGTGGTGGTGGTGATGGTTTTTATAGTGGTGGTGGTGGTGGTGGTGTTAACAGTGGTGGTGGTGATGTTGTTAACAGTGGTGGTGGTGATGGTGTTTATAGTGGTGGTGGTGATGGTGTTTATAGTGGTGGTGGTGATGTTAACAGTGGTGGTGGTGGTGATGTTGTTAACAGTGGTGGTGGTGATGGTGTTTATAGTGGTGGTGGTGATGGTGTTAACAGTGGTGGTGGTGATGGTGTTTATAGTGGTGGTGGTGATGGTGTTAACACTGGTGGTGGTGATGGTGTAAACAGTGGTGGTGGTGATGGTGTTTACAGTGGTGGTGGTGGTGATGGTGTTTATATTGGTGGTGATGATGGTGTTTATAGTGGTGGTGATGATGGTGTTTACAGTGGTGGTGATTGTGTTTACAGTGGTGGTGATGGGGTTTATAGTGGTGGTGGTGATGGTGTTTACAGTGGTGGTGATGGTGTTTATAGTGGTGGTGGTGGTGGTGATGGTGTTTACAGTGGTGGTGATGGTGTTTACAGTGGTGGTGATGGTGTTTATAGTGGTGGTGGTGATGTTTACAGTGGTGGTGGTGATGTTTACAGTGGTGGTGATGGTGTTTACAGTGGTGGTGGTGATGTTTACAGTGGTGGTGATGGTGTTTACAGTGGTGGTGGTGATGTTTACAGTGGTGATGATGGTGTTTACAGTGGTTATGGTGTTTACAGTGGTGGTGATGATGTTTACAGTGATGGTGGTGATGTTTACAGTGGTGGTGGTGATATTTACAGTGGTGGTGATGGTGTTTACAGTGGTGGCGGTGATGTTTACATTGGTGGTGGTGATGTTTACAGTGGTGGTGATGGTGTTTACAGTGGTGATGATGGTGTTTACTGTGGTGGTGATGTTTACAGTTGTGGTGATGGTGTTTACTGTGGTGGTGATGTTTACAGTGGTGGTGATGGTGTTTACAGTGGTGTGATTGTGTTTACTGTGGTGGTGATGTTTACAGTGGTGGTGACTGTGTTTACAGTGGTGGTGATGGTGTTTACTGTGGTGGTGATGGTGTTTACATTGGAGGTGATGGTGTTTACAGTGGTGTTGATGTTTTCAGTGATGGTGATGGTGTTTACTGTGGTGGTGATGGTGTTTACAGTGGTGTTGATGTTTACAGTGATGGTGATGGTGTTAACAGTGGTGGTGGTGATGGTGTTTATAGTGGTGGTGGTGATGGTGTTTACAGTGGTGGTGATGGTGTTAACAGTGGTGGTGGTGATGGTGTTTATAGTGGTGGTGGTGATGGTGTTTATAGTGGTGGTGATGATGGTGTTTATAGTGGTGGTGGTGATGGTGTTTACAGTGGTGGTGATGGTGTTTATAGTGGTGGTGGTGATGGTGTTTACAGTGGTGGTGATGGTGTTTATAGTGGTGGTGGTGGTGATGGTGTTTACAGTGGTGGTGATGGTGTTTACAGTGGTGGTGATTGTGTTTATAGTGGTGGTGTTTTACTGGGTGGTGGTGATGTGTTTACAGTGGTGGTGATTGTGTTTATAGTGGTGGTGGTGATGTTTACAGTGGTGGTGGTGATGTTTACAGTGGTGTTGATGGTGTTTACAGTGGTGGTGGTGATGTTTACAGTGGTGGTGATGGTGTTTACAGTGGTGGTGGTGATGTTTACAGTGGTGATGATGGTGTTTACAGTGGTGATGGTGTTTACAGTGGTGGTGATGGTGTTTACTGTGGTGGTGGTGATGGTGTTTACAGTGGTGGTGATTGTGTTTACTGTGGTGGTGATGTTTACAGTGGTGGTGACTGTGTTTACAGTGGTGGTGATGGTGTTTACAGTGGTGGTGATGGTGTTTATAGTGGTGGTGGTGATGGTGTTTATAGTGGTGGTGGTGATGGTGTTTATAGTGGTGGTGATGATGGTGTTTGTAGTGGTGGTGGTGATGGTGTTTACAGTGGTGGTGGTGATGGTGTTAACAGTGGTGGTGGTGATGTTAACACTGGTGGTGGTGATGGTGTTTACAGTGGTGGTGGTGATGGTGTTTATAGTGGTGGTGGTGGTGTTAACAGTGGTGGTGGTGATGTTGTTAACAGTGGTGGTGGTGATGGTGTTTACAGTGGTGGTGGTGGTGATGGTGTTTATAGTGGTGGTGGTGGTGATGGTGTTTATAGTGGTGGTGATGATGGTGTTTACAGTGGTGGTGATTGTGTTTACAGTGGTGGTGATGGTGTTAACAGTGGTGGTGGTGATGGTGTTTATAGTGGTGGTGGTGATGATGTTTACAGTGGTGGTGATGGTGTTTATAGTGGTGGTGGTGATGGTGTTTACAGTGGTGGTGCTGATGGTGTTTATAGTGGTGGTGGTGATGGTGTTTACAGTGGTGATGGTGTTTACAGTGGTGGTGATGGTGTTAACAGTGGTGGTGGTGATGGTGTTTATAGTGGTGGTGATTGTGTTTATAGTGGTGGTGGTGATGTTTACAGTGGTGGTGGTGATGGTGTTTACAGTGGTGGTGATTGTGTTTATAGTGGTGGTGGTGATGTTTACAGTGGTGGTGGTGATGTTTACAGTGGTGGTGATGGTGTTTACAGTGGTGGTGGTGATGTTTACAGTGGTGGTGATGGTGTTTACAGTGGTGGTGGTGATGTTTACAGTGGTGATGATGGTGTTTACAGTGGTGATGGTGTTTACAGTGGTGGTGATGGTGTTTACTGTGGTGGTGATGTTTACAGTGGTGGTGATGGTGTTTACAGTGGTGGTGATTGTGTTTACTGTGGTGGTGATGATGTTTACAGTGGTGGTGATGTGTTTACAGTGGTGGTGATGGTGTTTACAGTGGTGGTGATGGTGTTAACAGTGGTGGTGGTGATGGTGTTTACAGTGGTGGTGGTGATGTGTAAACAGTTGTGGTGGTGATGGTGCTTTATAGTGGTGGAGATGGTGTTTATAGTGGTGGTGGAGATGGAGTTTATAGTGGTGGTGGGATGGTGTTTATAGTGGTGGTTTTGGATGAATGCATGTTAACAGATGTGGTGGTGACTGGTGTTAACAGAGGTGGTGATGGTGTTTATAGTGGTGCGTGATGTTTACAGTGGTGGTGACTGTGTTTTACAGTGGTGGTGATGGTGTTTAACAGTGGTGGTGATGGTGTTAAAGTGGTGGTGGTGTGGTGTTTACAGTGGTGGGGTGGTGATGGTGTTTATAGTGG
>CM038719.1:366825-369325 GCA_021613375.1 Megaleporinus macrocephalus
AACACAGAGCAACACTCACACACTCTCTCACACACACACTCACACACCCAAACACAGAGCAACACTCACACACTCTCTCACACACACACTCACACACCCAAACACAGAGTAACACTCTCACTCTCTCTCACACATACTCTCTCACACACACACTCACACACCCAAACACAGAGTAACACTCTCACTCTCTCTCACACATACTCTCTCACACACACACTCACACACCCAAACACAGAGCAACACTCTCACTCTCTCTCACACATACTCTCTCACACACACACTCACACACCCAAACACACACCCAAACACATAGTAACACTCTCACTCTCTCTCACACATACTCTCTCACACACACACTCACACACCAAAACACAGAGTAACACTCTCACTCTCTCTCACACACATACTCTCTCACACACACACTCACACACCCAAACACAGAGCAACACTCTCACTCTCTCTCACACATACTCTCTCACACACACACTCACACACCCAAACACAGAGCAACACTCTCACTCTCTCTCACACACATACTCTCTCACACACACACTCTCACACACTCACTCTCACACACACACTCACTCATACACACACACCCACTCATACACACACTCACACTCTCTCTCACACACACACACACTCTCTCACACACTCTCTCACGCACACACTCACACTCTCTCTCACACACACACACTCTCTCACACTCTCCCACACACACTCTCACACACTCATACACATACACACTCTCACATACACACACACTCTCATACACACACACACACTCTCTCACACTCTCCCACACACACTCTCACACACTCATACACATACACACTCTCACATACACACTCTCATACACACACACACACACTCTCACACACTCATACACATACACACTCTCACATACACACACACTCTCATACACACACACACACCCTCTCAATCCAGAGAGAGATACAGAGTTACAGAGAGCGAGCGAGCGAGAAAGAGAGAGAGCTTTCCCACCAGAGCTTCCATCTGAATATTCATCACATCAGTCACCCCCTCTCTCCTCCGTCCCTCCTTCACACAGCTCCTACTAGGAGTTGTAATTCAGTTTAAAGCGTGAGGCTGTGGGAGGAGGAGGAGGAGGAGGAGACTCCTCTCCAGACGATGGTGTGTTTGTCTGAAGATGGCTGGCTGGTGTTGGAGGCGCGGCGCAGTCTCTCGTGCTGAACTCTGCGTGGCCCCGCGGAGCCACCGAGACGACTCTGTCACACCAGCTCCCGCAGGAGGCTCGCGCGCTCGACCCGGCCCGTCCCCACATACAGGACGTGAACGTGTGGGCCTCCTCGAACGCTCCCATCTCTCTCGGGCTCCTCCGTCATCGCACTTCTCCTCATCTCCACTAATTAGCTCCTTATCGCTCTCTCTTCTCCACCACGTCTCTCTCCAGGCTTCTCCTCCGCGCTCCCCCGTACGCCCTTCCCAAATGCTAAACTCGGAGGCTGGTCCGCGCCCTCTGTCCCCGCGCGACCCCCTCGGCCTCCGTCTCCCGTCAGTACGCCGCCTCGCCCGTCCAAGCTCATCAAAGAGAAACCACAAGCTCCTCAGGCAGCGGGAGGTGGGGGGGGGACACGCTCAGAGTCTGAAGTTAGCTTCTTTAGCTTCTTTAGCATCTAACAATGCTAACAACCTTAAGCTAATGTTGCTAATAACGTAGGACACAAACTGCCACTCCAGGAACCTTCAGAACCGTCTAAGGAGGAGTAAGAACGTGTCTTCACTGAATCATCTCACCTGCTGGAGGACACTCTGCAGATACGATGACCACACGTCCTCTTTGTCCTCTTAACCTTCTCAAACCTCCGAACGAAGTAGGAGAAGTAGATGAAGTAACCCAGCAGGAGCCCACACAGGAGTTACAGATACTCTACTGATCCCAGCAGTTAACCCACACACTAGTGAACAGACACACACTAGTGAACAGACACACACTAGTGAACAGACACACACAAGTGAACAGACACACACCAGTGAACAGACACACTAGGGGGCAGTGAGCACACTCACATATACACACACATTCTAGCTAACACACACATGGACTAGTAAACAGACACACTAGTGAACAGACACACACTAGTGAACAGACACACACCGGTGAACAGACACACACTAGTGAACAGACACACACCGGTGAACAGACACACTAGGGGGCAGTGAGCACACTCACATATACACACACATTCTAGCTAACACACACATGGACTAGTAAACAGACACACTAGTGAACACACACACAAACTAGTGAACACACACACTAGGGGCACACTCACACACATGCTAGTGAACACACATACACACTATTAAACACACACACTAGGGCACACTCACATACACACACATCCTAGTAAACACACACACTAGGGGACAGTCAGGGTTAGGTGTCTTGCTCAAAGGACAGTCAGTTCATGGGACAGACCCGGCAACCCTCCAGTCACAAGACTGGCTCCCTAAC
>CM038719.1:374325-404325 GCA_021613375.1 Megaleporinus macrocephalus
CCTCCTCACCTCCACACCTCTTCACCTCCCCCAAACCTCCTCACCTCCCCCAAACCTCCTCACCTCCTCCGCACCTCCTCACCTCCACACCTCCTCACCTCCCCCAAACCTACTCACCTCCACACCTCCCCCAAACCTCCTCACCTCCACACCTCCTCACCTCCCCAAACCTCCTCACCTCCACACCTCCCCCAAACCTCCTCACCTCCCCCAAACCTCCTCACCTCCTCCGCACCTCCACACCTCCTCACCTCCCCCAAACCTACTCACCTCCACACCTCCTCACCTCCCCCAAACCTCCTCACCTTCTCCGCACCTCCTCACCTCCTGACCTCCAAACCTCCTCCACACCTCCTTACCTCCCCCAAACCTACTCACCTCCACACCTCCTCACCTCCCCCAAACCTACTCACCTCCACACCTCCTCACCTCCCCAAACCTCCTCACCTCCACACCTCCACCACCTCCTCCACACACCTCTGGGTTTCTGCTGTCTACTACATCTCTACTGGGTTTCTACTGAATCTCTACTGAGTTTCTACTGAGTGTCTACTGAATCTCTACTGAGTTGCAACTGAGTCTCTACTGAGTCTCTACTGGGTTTCTGCTGTCTACTAAATCTCTACTGGGTTTCTACTGAATCTCTACTGAGTTTCTACTGAGTGTCTACTGAATCTCTACTGAGTTGCAACTGAGTGTCTACTGAATCTCTACTGAGTTTCTACTGAGTGTCTACTGAATCTCTACTCAGTTTCTAATGAGTGTCTACTGGGTGTCTACTAAATATCTACTGGGTTTCTACTGAGTGTCTACTGAGTCTCTACTGAGTCTCTACTGAGTCTCTACTGAGCCTCTACTGAGCCTCTACTGGGTTTCTACTGGGTATCTACTAAATCTCTACTGGGTTTCTACTAGGTTTCTACTAAATCTCTACTGAGTCTCTACCGAGTGTGTACTAAGTGTCCACTGAGTCTCTACAAAGTCTCTATTGAGTGTCTACTGAGTCTCCATTAGGTCTCTACGAAGTCTCTACTGAGTGTCTACTCAGTTTCCATTGAGTCTCCACAGAGCCTCTACTAATCTAATCTAATCTAGCTAACGTTAGCACCACTGCTAATGTTCATGTTTTGGTTGTTGCTGTTTTATGTGCTGCCCAGTTTAAATGAAGACAGACAGAATTAGAACCACCTTACATACGTGTCTCACTCTCAATTCCTCACTCTCAGAACTGCAGAAACTACTGAATCATTTATAGCAGATACTGAATCATTTATAGCAGATACTGAATCATTTATAGCAGTTACTGAATCATTTATAGCAGTTACTGAATCATTTATAGCAGATACTGAATCATTTATAGCAGATACTGAATCATTTATAGGAGGTACTGAATCATTTATAGCAATTACTGAATAATTAATACTTTAATGATTAATTTAATAATTAATACTGATTCATTAATAGTAGATACTGAATCATTTATAGGAGGTACTGATTCAGTTATAGTAAATACTGAATCATTTATAGGAGGTACTGATTCAGTTATAGTAAATACTGAATCATTTATAGGAGGTACTGATTCATTAATAGTAGATACTGAATCATTTATAGGAGGTACTGATTCATTAATAGTAGATACTGAATCATTTATAGGAGGTACTGATTCATTAATAGTAGATACTGAATCATTTATAGGAGGTACTGATTCATTAATAGTAGATACTGTATCATTTATAGGAGGTACTGATTCATTAATAGTAGATACTGTATCATTTATAGGAGGTACTGATTCATTAATAGTAGATACTGTATCATTTATAGGAGGTACTGATTCATTAATAGTAGATACTGTATCATTTATCGGAGGTACTGATTCATTAATTGTAGATACTGAATCATTTATAGGAGGTACTGATTCATTAATAGTAGATACTGTATCATTTATAGGAGGTACTGATTCATTAATAGTAGATACTGTATCATTTATAGGAGGTACTGATTCATTAATAGTAGATACTGTATCATTTATAGGAGGTACTGATTCATTAATTGTAGATACTGAATCATTTATAGGAGGTACTGATTCATTAATAGTAGATACTGTATCATTTATAGGAGGTACTGATTCATTAATAGTAGATACTGTATAATTTATAGGAGGTACTGATTCATTAATAGTAGATACTGTATCATTTATAGGAGGTACTGATTCATTAATAGTAGATACTGTATCATTTATAGGAGGTACTGATTCATTAATAGTAGATACTGTATCATTTATAGGAGGTACTGATTCATTAATAGTAGATACTGTATTATTTATAGGAGGTACTGATTCATTAATAGTAGATACTGTATAATTTATAGGAGGTACTGATTCATTAATAGTAGATACTGTATCATTTATAGGAGGTACTGATTCATTAATAGTAGATACTGTATCATTTATAGGAGGTACTGATTCATTAATAGTAGATACTGTATAATTTATAGGAGGTACTGATTCATTAATAGTAGATACTGTATAATTTATAGGAGGTACTGATTCATTAATAGTAGATATCACTGACTGCCAGCCTTTGTTCTAGATATTAAGGTGAGTGCTGCAGTAAACAGAGCTGCTCCACACACAGCAGTTTAGCTCAGATTAAGTTAAACCAGAGCGTCGGTACTGACAGTTCACAGAGAGCAGAACGCGGCTGTGCGGTACACCTCCTAACATCTGGACATCAGTTCTGCAGTAGTTCTGGATCTGAAGTGAGTTTCTTCCTGAAAAACACAGAAACACCAGAGCAGCAGCGTGTGTGTATATATAACAGAGCGGGGACCTCCTCCCAAAATACTCTCTGCAGATCCCACTGCGGCGCTGCGGCACTGGGCCAGCATGTTTACATAGCCGAGCTCCTCATTTCAGCCCATTTAACCAATCAGGGCTCCGATCAAGCGCTCAGGCGTCCGGCTGTCACTGGAAGACGTGAAGAAGCTGTTTGTTTCAAAAGTGTTTATGAATCCAATAAAACCCATTACTGAGTTCTGACTTTCAGTAACTGGACTGTAATAACAACCTCTCTGTATGGACCACCAGCAGCAGGACGGGGAGGGGGGGCACAGAGGGGTCACACCAGTCAAATCACTCTGATCTATCCAGACTGAAAGCAGCTACAGGCGCCCGCAGCGCGGACCAGTTCTGCAGAACATCATGAAGATCAGAGCGGCTCTGCAGACACTCGGCCCGGCCCAGAAGAACGTTCAGACTTCCCTTCAGTACAAATCAGCTTCTGTACATATGATCTGTTCTGTTTACAGACTGGTGTGAAAGCTGGACACACGCCAGATTTCATGCTTATACGACAGATTTAGTAGATATTTAGTAAACAGTACTGAGTACTGAAACCAGCAGGACACGTGTGTGTTCACTGATTTTCAATAAAAACATGAAGAAATTATTTACACACATACAGATTTATAGCAGATGCACAATCATCTGTAATAACGTCTGTACACACGTCCCAACGATTCCTTCACAACAGCTACTGAATCAATTACAGTAGATACTAAATTAATTACAGTAGATACTAAATTAATTACAGTAGATACTGAATCAATTACATAAGATACTAAATCATTTACAATAGATTCTGAATCAATTACAGCAGATACTAAATCATTTACAGTAGATACTGAATCAATTACATAAGATACTAAATCATTTCCAGTAGATACTAAATCATTTAAAGTAGATTCTGAATCAATTACTGTAGATACTAAATCAATTACAGTAGATACTGAATCAATTACATTAGATACTACATCATTTACAGTAGATACTAAATCATTTACAGTAGATTCTAAATCAATTATAGTAGGTACTAAATCGTTAAAAGTAGATACTGAATCATTAATAGTAGATGACGAATCATTAATAGTACATCATGAATCATTCATATTAGAAAGTGAATCATTAATAGTAGATCATGAATAATTAATAGGAGATACTGTTTTTATGCCTGTGTGTAAATGTGTGTTTGTATTTGTTGTACTGTAGTGTTTATACAGTGTAGAAGTTAATAAAGTCTGAACTGAATCTTATTTGAAACTCGTGTGTGTGTTTGGTTCTGAGTGTGTATGTAATATATTTTACTGAATTAACTACAGTTCTCAGCACGAGTCAGCACACCATCCTCCTTCAGCACACCGGGGACACACTCGGAAACAATAGTCATTCTGTTCTCTACTCCCTGAGCATGCACACACACACACACACACACACACTAATATACACACACACACTAATATACACACACACACACACATACATTCATACACACACACACACATACATTCATACACACACACACACACACACACATTAATATACACACACATATATTCATATACACACACATATATATTCATACACACATACACACACACTCACACATATTAATATACACACACACACATTAATATACACACACATATTAATAGTCACACACAAACACATATTCCAACACACACACACATATTAATATACACACACAAATTAATATACACACACAGACACACACATTAATATACACAGACACATATTTATACACACACACACACACACATATTAATATACACAGACACGCACATATTAATATACACACACACACACATATTAATATACACACACGCACACACACACACATATTCATACACACACACACATTAATATATATACACACACACATTAATACACACACATATATATTAATGTACACACACACACATATTAATATATACACACACACACACATTAATACACACACACATATATTAATGTACACACACATTAATATATACACACACACACACATTAATACACACACACATATATTAATGTACACACACACACACATTAATATATACACACACACACACATTAATACACACACATATATATTAATGTACACACACACACACATTAATATATACACACACACACACACATTAATACACACACACATATATTAATGTACACACACACACATATGGATTCAGAATCAGTAAATGTAACGTAAAATGTAAAACCAATCAGAACACCTGATTCATTCTTCAGCAACGACAAATAACAGGAGCTTCTGTCCATCCTTCCACTGTGAGAAGACCCCTCAACACTGTGGGTCTGAAAGGATGTGTACCTGTTCAAGAAGCTCCTCACTGAGAAAAGGAGATACAGACACACCAAACAAAGAAGTTGAACACTGGACTGACCACCCCAGAGTCCAGACCCTCAACACCACTGAATGGACTGACCACCCCAGAGTCCAGACCCTCAACACCACTGAGGGTGTTCGGGTTATCTGGATGGTGAGAAGCTGAACTGTGGAGGAGAGTTATGAAGGTAAAGAGTAGAAACACTTTTTAGTGAGTATGTGTCACTGTGGAACTGAGGAGGAGTGAGTACGAGACCTTTTTGTGATATACAACACGTTATCTATCAACCTGGAGAACCATTCCCACTTCCTCAAACACAGGGTTCTGTAACTGCTTCCATACTGAATATTTCTTAACTGCATAGAACCAGAACCAACGTCCCAGTGTGTTTCAACATACCTGGCCAATACATTACTGAACCATTTATAGAAGATACTGAATCATTTATAGAAGATACTGAATCATTTATAGAAGATACTGAATCATTTATAGAACATACCGAGTCAGTTACAGTAGCTTCTAAATAATGTGTAGCAATAATTACTCATTTATAGTAGATACTGAATAATTTATAGTAATTACTGAATCATTTATAGAAGATACTGGATCATTAGTAGTTACTGAATATACAGTAATTAACTGGGTGCTGAGTAGTGTTGTGTTGGTTGTGTGTTTTAACATATTTTGCCAATAAATCTGATTCCTATCTTCCCAGTTCAGTCCCAACAAAGAGACAAATACACACACAGAGGCGGGCAGTGTTTTTCTCTGAAACAGGAAATTATTCATATTCAGTCACTAATTTCTCAGATTCTCCTAAAATCTGTTAGTTTAACTTATAAACAGGTCCTTATTAGATAGAGCTCCTCTCTTCATCAGAGTTTAACTAACAGCAGCTCATTCCGAACCACAGACACACAGCGCCATCTAGCGGCAAGAGTAAACATCACCGGCTCAACACAGAGTCCAGTACAGCATCTAAGAAACCCAGAATCAGTACATTCAGTACAGCCAGAGCATCAACAGCAGCAAACAATACACACCAATAAACACTGTGAACCAATGAAGTAAACATTATTATTATTATTATTATTATTACTATTTTTACTATTTTTATTACTATTATTACTATTATTATTATTATTATTACTACTACTATTATTATTATTATTATTATTATTATTACTACTATTTTTACTATTTTTATTATTATTATTACTATTATTATTATTATTATTACTATTATTATTATTATTATTATTATTATTATTATTACTACTACTATTTTTACTATTTTTATTATTATTATTACTATTATTATTATTATTATTATTATGTTGTTGTTGTTGTTGTTATGTTTGTTTGTTTGTGTTGCAGCACATCCCTGAAACATGCCTTGAAATATTTTTTCTCCCCAAATACAATACATTTCATTAAGTAGTAGAAAACATAACACATACAAACACAAACACAAATTACCAAAACATATTCATTCAACACAGAATCTTTATTTTTATTTATGGAATGTTTTAATTCTGATTATGAGTCTACAACACTAATCTACACATTGTATTTACTATGAAACCCACCAGTGAAGCTACACGTGTCTTCTGAGTTTATCTGGATGTTGATGGTAAAATGTGGAAGATCTGAAAATACTAGGTTTTCTTTGGGGACTATTTGAACCTCACAGCGTCCTGCATGTATCCCTCCACCATGAATGGAGTTTAAGACTGAGATCTTCTCTAAACTATCATAAACAGAGTCTCAGAATCAGACAGTGTATTTATAACATCTACTGTAAGAACTTTCTGTGAGGAGCTTTTAGAGGTGGACGTCTGGTTCCATTCACCTCCACTGTGAACAGATCTGACTGGATCTAGAACAGAGTTTCACTCAGAACCTCTCTGAAGGACTCTGTTTACAGATTAACTGATTAATTATGCAGATATTTACAGGTACAGGTAGGTTTAGTTCTGTGGAACTTGCTGTACTGTGTGTTCCTGGTGATTTCGCTGATCTGTAAGTCATGTGGAGCTACTCACTAGCCCGTTCTGCTAGTGGCGCAGGAGCTACAGATCAGATAAAAACTAAGTCAGTCGGTGGGAAATGAAGTTTTACTCCGCGGTTCGGCTAATGTTTAAGTCCGGGTTACTACCAGCTACACCTTTAACTCCGTCCAGCTCCAAAATCACCTTCATTATGTCCACTTATCTGTCAGGCTGGACGCTGGTCGCCCCCGCGGCCGGACAGGCGCTGGCTTTTCCTCCGGCGTTCTCGGCGGACTGCTGTGTGGCGGCGTGAGGACCCCGGAGAGGCAGCATGGCGGGCCCGGCGGAGTTCGAGTCGTGGCTGTGTTCGCGGCTGGACGCGCTGCAGGTGGACCGGGACGTGTACGGAGCTTATATCCGCAGCCTGCTGGAGGAGGAGGAGAGCGAGGCGGAGCGGCTGGACGCTCTGAGGGCCACTCTGTCCGCGGTGCTGGTGAGGGTCCGGGTGGGACGCGGGGGGCTCCACTAATGCGCGAGCACATGCGCCGTGTGTACTTACAACAGGCTCCTTATTCGAGCTCTCCGTTCCTCCTTAAACAGAGCAGCATTTAAGGAGGAGCTGAGAGTTCGAACTGGAGGCCAACTTCAGATTTAGTGTCTCTCGTAGTGTACATGTTCTAGCAGCGCTGAGCTAGAAGAATGTTCCCTAGTTAGTGCACTACGGAGGGAACGAGGGGGCGGATTGGGACACGGCCTCACGCCTGTTACATCCACACATACAGGAAACTACCCAGTTACTACACATACCAGCTCAGGTCACAGTTCCTGACTCCTGTGAAAGTGGTTCTGTAGTGAAGAGCATGGTTCTGTGTAAAACAGTGAATACTCAGAGAACCAAGAGTTTGCAATATGGGTTCTGCTGGATGGTTCTGTGTAGCACCAATACAGGGTTCCTACATAGTAACCGCAGCAGAACCCTATAGAAGATATGTTTAAAGATCAGATGTCTCCAGTGGCCCTGCCTCTGTAAGGCTGCCTCTCAGGTTGACCTCCTGCTCTGTAAATAGTAACGGAGGGTGTTGAGTCTGGTTCTCAGGTCACTGCTGTGTTGGTACCACAGCTGGACTTTCATGTTCTCACTAACACAGACGGTACTGGTTAAAATAACAGCAGCTCATATAAACTTAAGGGGTAAACGTGAGTTTGTTTAGTTATTTTTGTTTATCTGTTTATTTTTTCACACACAAGTAAAAATCAGAGTCTGATTAAATAAAATAAAGCTCAAGAGCTGTCTGACTGTCCTGACAGTATATATATAGTATTAAATCTCTGAACTATATATATATATATAAACACACATACATACAAATATAGTGTTGTGTGTAAACAGAGTGTTTATGGTTATATGTATATATAACTTTACTGTATTTGTAGGAACTACTGAGACTCGTATGCCATAAACAGGGGCGTGTCGTATCAGTTCAGGGTCGCAGGGTTTGTATTGCAGTTATGATTTAAATGCAGCTGTTTCCTAGAAATTAATTTCCAGGTTTATATTAAAGAGAAGCTGAACACACAAGTTCATTTGTAAAGCACCTTTCATACACAGTGGTGACTCAACGTGCTTTACAGAAATAAAGAAATAAGAAACAAAACATTAAAATAAATAAAATATACAAATGTTTAAATAAAAGAGAATTAAACATAAAATGAAGAATGAGCTGTAACTGTGATGTTGGACGTAGCAGACTAACACTGAGAGCTGTTCTAAAGAGTTGTAGAACTAACAGTTCAGTAAGAGTTTAAACTGAGCTGCTCAAACAGGAATGTTCTCAGTCTGGATAATAACAGTATTAATTAAACACCGTACGTTACCTGCTGGTGTTTGTCTCTGTTGGGTCTGACCGGAAGTCTAGAATCGGTGATGGTGGGAGAGTAATGTCAGTTTTCTTCTCCCGTCAGGAGGAGGACACACTCGAGGAGGTCTGTCAGCAGATATTCAAACAGTGGACGGACTGCTGCTCTCGATCTGCAGCGGCCAGCAGCCACCCAGACGGTAAATACATCTTCACCAGCTGAACATCACCAAATATTCTCTACAGCAGGAGTGTTTAATTAGAGTCAGTACCGTCCAGTTAGAGCAGGGGTGTTTAATTAGAGTCAGTACCGTCCAGTTAGAGCAGGGGTGTTTAATTAGAGTCAGTACCGTCCAGTTAGAGCAGGGGTGTTTAATTAGAGTCAGTACCGTCCAGTTAGAGCAGGGGTGTTTAATTAGAGTCAGTACGGTCCAGTTAGAGCAGGAGTGTTTAATTAGAGTTCAGTACGGTCCAGTTAGAGCAGGGGTGTTTAATTAGAGTCAGTACGGTCCAGTTAGAGCAGGGGTGTTTAATTAGAGTCAGTACGGTCCAGTTAGAGCAGGGGTGTTTAATTAGAGTCAGTACGGTCCAGTTAGAGCAGGGGTGTTTAATTAGAGTCAGTACGGTCCAGTTAGAGCAGGGGTGTTTAATTAGAGTCAGTACGGTCCAGTTAGAGCAGGGGTGTTTAATTAGAGTCAGTACGGTCCAGTTAGAGC
Organism: Megaleporinus macrocephalus; assembly: GCA_021613375.1. Taxonomy (NCBI): domain Eukaryota; kingdom Metazoa; phylum Chordata; class Actinopteri; order Characiformes; family Anostomidae; genus Megaleporinus; species Megaleporinus macrocephalus. The sequence continues at coordinate 384,091 of CM038719.1, forward strand.
AGGAGTGTTTAATTAGAGTCAGTACGGTCCAGTTAGAGCAGGGGTGTTTAATTAGAGTCAGTACGGTCCAGTTAGAGCAGGGGTGTTTAATTAGAGTCAGTACGGTCCAGTTAGAGCAGGGGTGTTTAATTAGAGTCAGTACGGTCCAGTTAGAGCAGGGGTGTTTAATTAGAGTCAGTACCATCCAGTTAGAGCAGGAGTGTTTAATTAGAGTCAGTACGGTCCAGTTAGAGCAGGGGTGTTTAATTAGAGTCAGTACGGTCCAGTTAGAGCAGGGGTGTTTAATTAGAGTTAGTACGGTCCAGTTAGAGCAGGAGTGTTTAATTAGAGTCAGTACGGTCCAGTTAGAGCAGGGGTGTTTAATTAGTCAGTACGGTTCAGTTAGAGCAGGGGTGTTTAATTAGAGTCAGTACCGTCCAGTTAGAGCAGGAGTGTTTAATTAGAGTCAGTACGGTCCAGTTAGAGCAGGGGTGTTTAATTAGAGTCAGTACGGTCCAGTTAGAGCAGGGGTGTTTAATTAGAGTTCAGTACGATCCAGTTAGAGCAGGAGTGTTTAATTAGAGTCAGTGCGGTCCAGTTAGAGCAGGGGTGTTTAATTAGAGTCAGTGCGGTTCAGTTAGAGCAGGGGTGTTTAATTAGAGTCAGTACCGTCCAGTTAGAGCAGGGGTGTTTAATTAGAGTCAGTACCGTCCAGTTAGAGCAGGGGTGTTTAATTACAGTCAGTACGGTCCAGTTAGAGCAGGGGTGTTTAATTAGAGTTCAGTACGATCCAGTTAGAGCAGGAGTGTTTAATTAGAGTCAGTGCGGTCCAGTTAGAGCAGGGGTGTTTAATTAGAGTCAGTACGGTCCAGTTAGAGCAGGGGTGTTTAATTAGAGTCAGTGCGGTCCAGTTAGAGCAGGGGTGTTTAATTAGAGTCAGTACGGTCCAGTTAGAGCAGGGGTGTTTAATTAGAGTCAGTACCGTCCAGTTAGAGCAGGGGTGTTTAATTAGAGTCAGTACGGTCCAGTTAGAGCAGGGGTGTTTAATTAGAGTCAGTACGGTCCAGTTAGAGCAGGGGTGTTTAATTAGAGTTCAGTACGGTCCAGTTAGAGCAGGGGTGTTTAATTAGAGTTCAGTACGTTCCAGTTAGAGCAGGAGTGTTTAATTAGAGTCAGTGCGGTCCAGTTAGAGCAGGGGTGTTTAATTAGAGTCAGTGCGGTTCAGTTAGAGCAGGGGTGTTTAATTAGAGTCAGTACCGTCCAGTTAGAGCAGGGGTGTTTAATTAGAGTCAGTACGGTCCAGTTAGAGCAGGGGTGTTTAATTAGAGTTCAGTACGGTCCAGCTAGAGCAGGGGTGTTTAATTAGAGTCAGTGCGGTCCAGTTAGAGCAGGGGTGTTTAATTAGAGTCAGTACGGTCCAGTTAGAGCAGGGGTGTTTAATTAGAGTCAGTGCGGTCCAGTTAGAGCAGGGGTGTTTAATTAGAGTCAGTACGGTCCAGTTAGAGCAGGGGTGTTTAATTAGAGTTCAGTACGGTCCAGCTAGAGCAGGGGTGTTTAATTAGAGTTCAGTACGGTCCAGTTAGAGCAGGGGTGTTTAATTAGAGTTCAGTACGGTCCAGTTAGAGCAGGGGTGTTTAATTAGAGTTCAGTACGATCCAGTTAGATCAGGGGTGTTTAATTAGAGTCAGTACGGTCCAGTTAGAGCAGGGGTGTTTAATTAGTCAGTACGGTCCAGTTAGAGCAGGGGTGTTTAATTAGAGTCAGTACGGTCCAATTAGAGCAGGGGTGTTTAATTAGTGTTTAATTAAGTTTTTTTAGAGCACGCTGTCTGACTCGCTTTACTCTCCCATCTGATTGGCTGAGAAGTGCGTTTGGTAATTTAGTACGCACGTGATTGGTCTGTAAGGGTTACTGTGCCGCAAAGCCTGTATACCGTAAAGACAAGAAAAGTTCCACCTTTTAAAATAAACACTGTCAACATTAAATCCTTCTCCGGAGATTATCAGTAGATTATCAGTTTGGGTCTGGACCCGGACCATGGTCCACCTATTAGTGACCTCTGTTCTACAGGGTTTAAATCTGGACATAGCTTGGACCATTGTTTAGGACAGGAGAGCGGCTGAAAGGATACATCATATCTCAAGTCTTCTTTTTTTCCTGATGTATAAAACACTAAGTTGTTCTGCTGTTGCCTGTATTGTTTGTAGACCATAAAAAAAAATATTGTGTGTTTGTCTCTCTAGATGAGGTCCAGGCCATCGCCAGTCTGATCGAGAAGCAGGCCCAGATGGTGGTCAGACAGAAGGAAGTGTCGTCGGAGGACAAGAAGAGGAAAGAAGCATTACTTGCTCAGTATGCCAACGTCACAGACGAGGAGGAATATCCTTATAGTCTCAGTGTGTTTCTAGATCATAGGTGGGGGAGGGGAGGGGAGGTGAACCATTATTGGTTTAATATTATTTTCCCCAGCGAGCTGTGCATGGAGACTTAATCCATATATATATTCTGAGGATATTAGTCATAAGATTGCATTAAATATATTTCCACATGGGTGAGGATGAAAAGGTAAGAGCAGAAGGAGTTTCCAAATCTAGAGTGAAAGAAACTGAGACTCCTAATATCTGTGGTAGACCCACCACAACTGTGCCATCTGAGAACATCCACATCCATCCTTCCACTGTGAGAAGACACCTCAACACTGTGGGTCTGAAAGGATGTGTATCTGTTCAAGAAGCTCCTCACTGAGAAAAGGAGATACAGACACACCAAACAAAGAAGCTGCTGCTGTTCAATGGCAGCAACAGAACAATGGACTGACCACCCCAGAGTCCAGACTCTCAACACCACTGAGTTTTTGGGGTTGTTTGATAGGTGAGAAGCAGAAGCAGCTTCTAAGACTGAACTTTGGAGGTGAGTGAGTCTCCTGAGAAGAACAAGCTGTAATGAAGGTAAAGAGTGAGAACACTACTGAAAAATAGATTCAGTGATTAAATACGTTTTCTGCTTTGTCTCTTGATGCTGAGAATAATAATCTGAACCGTCAATCACTGCTGAATCTGTTAATAAACTTTAATTAAGGGTCATTACATTTTAATGTTAGCAGAAAAAATACTCCACTGACCATACAGGACCTCCACTCACTGTCCACTGTATCAGCTCCACTGACCATACAGGACCTCCACTCACTGTCCACTGTATCAGCTCCACTGACCATACAGGACCTCCACTCACTGTCCACTGTATCAGCTCCACTGACCATACAGGACCTCCACTCACTGTCCACTGTATCAGCTTCACTGACCATACAGGACCTCCACTCACTGTCCACTGTATCAGCTCCACTGACCATACAGGACCTCCACTCACTGTCCACTGTATCAGCTCCACTGACCATACAGGACCCCCACTCACTGTCCACTGTATCAGCTTCACTGACCATACAGGACCTCCACTCACTGTCCACTGTATCAGCTCCACTGACCATACAGGACCTCCACTCACTGTCCACTGTATCAGCTCCACTGACCATACAGGACCTCCACTCACTGTCCACTGTATCAGCTACAATCACTTTAGTGAGTGGCATGTAAGGAGGTGGGTTTAGTGTTTTATCAGCTTTTGCTGGGAAAATCAACTGAGAGTTATCACTGCAGTGTTTGCAAAACAGATTCCAGAACTTTCCTTAATGCTCACACTGAGGGTGATGAAGAGGAGGAGGCGGCGGGAGCTGTGGGAATCCCCAGTGAGAAATGTATCCTTTTCCTCCTTCTTGCACATGACCTGATCACATGAATCTGTTTTTATCTGTGAAGCTCTTTCGTCCTTCACTCTGAGCCTCAGCCCTTTTCAAGAACACCAACGTGGAGGAGGTCCTGAACCGACGCCGGCAGCAGCGCGAGCAGGCTAAGGGGGACGCGCAGAAGAAAAAGGAGCAGGACAAGATGCAGAGGGAGAAGGACAAGCTGGCCAAACAGGAGCGTAAGGAGAAGGAGAAGAAGCGAACACAGAAGGGGGAGCGCAAGAGATAGGCGGGAGGAGCGGCAGCGGAGTCCGCTTGTTCAGGACTACGTAGGTTCTTTACTGAGAAGACGACGTCACCTCTACAGACTGTGTTCCGGTGTTCAGCACCCGCGTTGGATTTTTATACGAGTGACCTGCCGCTCTGCGAGGGGGCAGAAACCCAGGGCCTGGTTGACTAAAGCCATAGCACACCTGCAATTACTGACCATGTCTGTCCAAACCCAGCATCAGTGCTCGGTTCCTAGTGACCCCGTCCGTCACTTATTAGTTGTTTAGTTTGTGTAGGACCTGAGCGGGATTTAGGAAAGCTTTTCAGAAGAAACAGGAGATTTCAGTTCAGTTTGAAAAGAGAAATTCAGAGTTCAGATTTCTTCACAGTGGTGCTGATAGGAACCAGTGGTCAACATGTCTGAAACCTAATGGTCCTACATGACCTGTGAACCTACGTGAGTTGTTGTATGTAAACAGTAAACTAGAAGTTTTCTTCTGGATCGTTCTGCATTTGTACATCCTGCAAGTAGCTCTCCACCATAAACAGACTCATAAAATACATTTAAAGCCAAAATCTTCTGAAAACGAATCTCTCAGGTATCAGGCTGTGTATTAATAACCACCTCAAGTACTAACCTCAATCTTGTAGAGGCAATAAAGGTTTTGGACGTCTGGTTCCATTCACCACCACTGTGAACAATTCTGAACTAGGAAATTTCTCCTGAGTGTCTCACATCAGACTTCTTCTTTTCTTTTTCTTTGAAAAATTATGACATTTAAATTTAATTCTCCAAGAATATGTATAAATTTCCCAAATGTTTTATAAAGTGTGGAAAACAAGGAAAATATTGAGTCACAGTTTTCAGAAACCACAAACGGCTCCTCAACAAAAACTTCAGCTTTTCTTTTTGATGTTTTGTTACTTCAAACGTGTTAAAACAAGAACATCTCTAACATTTATGGGGTCCTAAGGATTGAGAAGCACTGTAGTGTTGCAACTGTGAGGGAAGAACTAATCATGAGTTACTGATCACTGATCAGGTTGTTAGTTCACTGAGTACGACCTGGTCAGACAGAGAAAAGCATCTTCACGTTTGTCATTGTTTTGTTTTTTTTGTCTCACACGGTTGCAGGAGCCCATACATTCTATTGCGCTTGAGCTGCTCCTCTGAGATGAACCAGCTCCTCTTGGTTTTGTCTGCCTAGTTGATACACCTTGGTGGTCTTCTTGCATTCAGCTAACCTGCTTGAAACCTTTCCAAACTTGAAACTGCCACAAGCCGCCTTTACATCTAGCAATACTCGGCACGTGTCCACAGACGACCCCACCAGGAGAATGTTGAGCTTACAGATTATCAGGAACTGGACCTTCAACTTAGTTAGTTCCTCTAAATGGCTCACGGTTCTCCATGGTTGTGTGGTCTGTGTTGCTTTGTCCCAGTACTGATTAGCGCTGTTACAGAAAACCAGTTGCCTCAAACATAACAGGTCAGTGTGCAGGTGGTGAAGAAGGTGCTGGTGCGCCGCCCTGCTGGCCTCTTATGTTGAGACGTGTTTGTTTGAACTCTATCAAAACATGCTGTGTTCAGACTGCAGCTAAATCAGACTAGTTTCTCAGATCAGATGTTTGAGATGACATCTGTGCTGTTGTTTACAAAGGATCAGATCGGATCTGAGTGTCCAGACATCACCAGTCTATTTGCGTGGGTTGCTGTGCTAATGATGTAGGTGTTAGGAACTAAATAGCAAAATCACACAAAAAGTGACACACAAGACACTTTGAAGTTCTAGGTTGTCCAACCGATGCTGGCCAGAGTGATTTCTAAATATTTTCATCTGTTTTAAGCCATTTTGTTTACGTCTTTATTTAAAATCTTGGAATTTACCTAAATTATCTGCTAAGAATAAGAATTTCACTAGATAGAATTGCTTAAAACTATGTAGAAATTCTTAAAATCTTAATATTCTTATAACAATCTGGAAATGAAAAGTAATCGAGTGATTTCACTTCCCAAAACACATGTTAAACATAAGGAACAGTGTTAGTGTGTGTGGTAGTCGACCTTACGCTACAGCTGATAGAGGTGTGCAAGTGATGTAATAGTGAAGAAGGAGGAAAGAGGGTTGTGTAATTCTCAGACTTTCATTTGAAGCTGCTACATGTGCCAATCCGTACCTCGCAGAATGCCTTCTTATGCACCGTGTGGGCTGCAATGTATACACACTGACCGCTGTGTGACCCCTTACTAAAGCCAACATGCTAAGACAGTGAGGGATAAGATTCCCACAAGGCTCTTCTTGACCACCAAGTGAAAAGAGTAAAGGTATTACACAAGTCAGCTCCACTTGGAATATCTATTTTTTTTTTCAGACCTTTTCTAACCTGTTTTGTAGTGAAATCTTTAATTCCTGACCTATTTCTTTTATTAATGAGTTTGTTTTACTGAACCGATATCTGGGATTGTATTGTGATTGCTCTGTCCTGATTCCTCCCCCCAGCTTTGTGCAATGGATTACAATGGGTGCATTTTAATACCTTTCCAAATAACTATAAAAACTGCATTGAAGCATCAGTGTGGGTTCTGGACTTTATTGCGATGTAGTATAATTTACTGGTGGTAGTAACTGATAACAGAAAGAGGAGTAAAGCAACATTAATCTGAAACAGAAACATTAAAATGTGTCATCTGAACCATGACAGTTCCCGACGTCAGGAGGTTTCAAGCTGATTACTTCATTTAAATGATTCCACACACAAGTCGTAATTTTTTTCCTAGGTCTACAGGGGGTGCTGTTCTCATAACTTTAAATCAAAATCACAGAAGTAATATTATGATTCATCACAAGCGGAGAGTGCATTAACATTTAAACAAGATTGAGCTTATTACTGCATGTTTATATCTTGAGTTGTATTCTGACTAGACGTATGCCGTATCTACTTCAGCCACACGTTGTGGTGCCGTGCTCAAGTTAATAAGTCTTTCTTACCTATAGTCAGAACATTGCTTATTGGAAATAAATAAATCAATTAGCAAAATTCTGCAAAGTGTCTTAGCTGGTAAACACTTTGCAATTACTGTTCAAATGTGGCAACAAACAAAAACATCCCAATAAATAAGCACAAGAAACCGGATACTGTAGAGATGTTAGTTATAAGAGATGTTAGTGCCTTAGCTTACAGGTACCCTCTAAAGACTGGACACTAATTGAAGTTAAATTAATTTAAGATAAATTACTATTTTCAATGCATGACATACTGTTAATTTTTCAGAGGGGCTAACAATTCTTTTAATGTTTGCACTAAAATCTGAGATCATGAGGGCGACAATCTCATTATCCTTCAAGCTCACTGACCTTAACTTTACATTCTTCTCCAATGATCACTGATCAACAGTTAAAAGGTCCCTCTCGTCTCTTGCTGGTGTCTTCTTCCTCCTGGATCTTTCCCTGCCTTGTATCAACTCTCGAGTCTTTCTTTCATGCTAACTGTTCTGCCTCTCACTCCAGGTCTTTGGTCTGTCTCCCTCAATAAGCAGTCTGTCTACGAGACTTGGTAGGGCCGCTTGAAATCCAAGAAAAAGTGGCTTGTGATCTTACTGCCATCGTTCCTGCACACTATCCTTTGGAGAAGTTGTTCAAATGTTGATTAAGATGTTTAAATAAGACTGAACGAAGGATTCCATCTACTGCTCAGAACAGAGCCTACTACATGACTGTAATGTAATAACTTAAGTAACAACATTCACACACTCCAATGAACACAATCACCTGCCGCCTCCTTCTGCGTGGTGCTCTGAGCGAGCACACAGGCACCGAAACGACTGCTTGGCCAAAATCACATGGCTGTCTCTGAAAGGACTTGGTCAGGACTGCGTCGACCCGTCCGTGAGCAGCTCTCTCCATCTTCTGGGCTGGGACTGGTTTTGGGAAGTGTCATCTGCAGAGCACACCACAGAGCAGTGCGAGACTTCCTGGTGCTGCTGCTGAGGTCCTTCAGTGAAGAGGCCAAAAGGAGGACTTCTGGGTAAACAGAAGAAAACAGGATTAGGTCAATAAGTTAACATATTTCTACTTTGGAGCGTAAATAGACTAAACTACATCAACACTGCCTGTGTTTACATGTAAACATCGTTGCCATTCATACTAAATTTAACCTAGTAATTGATAACTAAGACTGAGCTTCATGCAAGTCCAGTTACAGCTTATAAGAGAAACTTCAATCTGTGTTTAATGAGTTTGATAGTAGGTATGAACCCACCTCTGTTCCTTTGCATGTATACTTTACAAGCTTTACAGCCATCCAATAACTAATTTCAAGTTTTCTAAAGTTTAAAGAATAAACTTTGTCTCCTCTGCAGACCAGTTTTGTGCGGAACAGACTTGAACCTTCTTATTGGGAACGTAATCACATACCGGTGTTCTCATGGCTGTTATTCTTCTATTTAACTGATTATATACAGGATTGTCAACCTCGTTCTATAAAAAATGCTGTCAGATTATAAGCAAATTGTAAGGCTGCATGAATAATGAAGACGCGCTAACACCAGCTGCTGTTTACAATGATCATGATCATTAATAGATAAAATTAACTGTGCTCCAAAATGATTTGAAAAGTATATGCGTTGATGCATTGATTCTCACAAACACAGAAGCACACTGAACAGATGTGTATCTTTATAGACAACATAAAGAAGCTTTGAGAGTGTGAAAGGCGTCATCTGAACACTGCTAATGAAACAAGTGAAGCACTGTTGCAGTAGCTTTGCTAAGAAAATATCACGTTTAAGGACCTAAAGCACAAACTGAATATTGGAATGGACATCTATGATTATCAGTATTAGTACCTGAAACAATTATTTACCAGGACAGACTGAGTAGCATTATTATTTTTAGATTTTTGGAAGATTTTGTGATTTGTTACCATCTGTATGTCCAGGTGAGAATGTAACTACCTCTGTCTTCCCTGAGATAAGCCAAGCCATGTCTCTGCCGGCTGCTGTGGAGAAACTCTTCCTTGCGTCGGGCCTGTGTGATGTAGATAGCATCCAGATGCCTGTCCACTGCTGAGCAGATATTAGCGTGGAGAGGGAAACTCCACAAGCGCTCCATTTTCCCCAGCAAACTTACAACCTATAAAAAACAAAAACAAATATAGCATTAATCCAAAAACCAACAACTTCCTTTAATCCAAATGATTATTAAGTAAGATCAGCACATGTCCCCCACTTTACACATTCATTATAAACAAATAACATAAATATATTAGAAACCATATAACACAAACTATATGGTGGTAGAAACAGGCCTATCCTACTTTCCAACCTAGTTTTCTTTGATATTTTATTTGTGTACTGACCCTGGCCTGCTCTCGAAGCTGATCCACTATAAGCCTGTCCACTTTGGAGGGGTTGGGAGGCATTTTGGGCAGCGAGTTATTGCTCATCACAGACCAACGTTTGCCTGGGTAGCTCTTTACCAGTACAGCTTCTGTCTGTAAGAAAATAACAAAACTCCTCCTCACATATTTCACATTAAACACACACTAACAAATCCAAGAAATTAACTCTAGACATCAAGAGGTTTGTGACAGTTTCACCCAAAATGGAGGGAACAGCACAAGGCGTAGTTGTTACAGAGGCAAGTTAACACTCAGCATTTTAAATTTACTGATGTTTAAATAAAACCTTTGGAATTTAAAATATTACCTTTTTTCTCTCTTTCTCCAGCATTCTCCACTGCTCATAGCACTCCTCCAGGTAACAGTGCAGTTGGCTCATAGGGGCTCCACGGCTCCTGGTGGGCTTGGGTGACCTCATGGTGGGCAGAAACCCAGGAAAAGACCCATCTACACCGGCTGCATTTGGCCCTATCAGCTCCTGCAGGTAGGGGTTTAAGCTTGGAAATTCTCCATCTTGATGAAGTTCACTCATGTCCACAAAAGGCATGGAGGCTCCATAGGGCAGCAGGGAGTGGGAAGAGAACAAGTGACACTGATTCTGTCGGGGCTCCCCCATCTGGTACATGTAAGGAAACATCTGGGATGGCACGGATTTGGCTTGGCTGGGGCCAGTCCCGTTCTGTCTGGTGTGACCAGCATACATGTTGCTAAGAACCTGAAATGGGTTCTGCAAGAGGCCTTGCTGTTTGTCTGTCTCCTTTGAAAAGCTAGCTGGGGGGTTGGATTTCGCTCCAAACCTTTGCCCCTCTGATGTGGATGTAGCACTACCTTTGTCTAGCTGCAAGCTAAAGTCCACTCCATCATCAACTCTATTGGCAGCTACATTCCTTAGACCTTCCAGACCCAAGCCTAAGCCTGCTTGACCCATCCTTCCTTGTAGACTCAAACCACCCCCCTGCCCAAACTCAGTGAGGACTCTGGCTGTAGGCCTCTGCTGAGATGACAAGAGTGGAACAAACTCAGCCACAGAGTGGGACATGAGCTTAGCTATCCCTGGGTGGTCAGTTATTATGCTTGTATTGCCTGGAAGCTTCGCTTGACCTTGGTCTTGGTTTGAATGGCTGTGAAGGTAGTGGTGAAGGCTGGTTTGGGGGGTCCTAGTTTCTCTCTTGGTTGCCTCTTTGCTTCGGGGAGGAGCTGAAGCATTGAATGAGAAGGTCTTAGGAAAAAATTCTGATGGCTGACTGAACTCCTTGGGGGTGTGATCACTTTGCAAGGGCTGATTCTTCCTGCTGTCACATGCTCTCTGCTCCCTCAAGCTCCCAGACATTTCTCTCTTAAGACTGGGCATGTGAGAAACAAATTCTGACATCTTTTGTAAAGGGAGACCCTTCAGGTGAACCATGTTTTCATCCGGAGTCTTTACAAAATTGTTCTGAGCTATTTCACTTTTGTAGATATCACCCTGGTCCCCCATGAGAAGAGCCTGGATGTTACTGGCCAGCTTGTTGGCATCCTGCACAGAAAATGACCTGGTCCTCTGCATTTTGGTTCTACTGAACGCGGTGAAGTCTTGGTAGGAGCTGAAGTAGGAGTCACTCATTTTGTTTGCAAGGCAGCACGGGTCATTAAGAGAATCTACACTTTCAGATAGGGTATCACTGCTGCTGCAAAAGCTGCTCTCCTTCCCGGGCATAGGAATGCTGTGTTCAGATTTCCCCACTCTGCCCTTGGAAAGGTAAGTGCTGACAGTAGGAGGCATACTGAGACCAGGAGGAGGCCTGGTTAAATCTGGGCTATAGGTCTCAGGTTCTCCATTGCAAGTAGAGAAAAACCAGGAAGGGTCTGCAACATCGAAACCATTGAAATGTTGGTAAGTGTCAGCGCTTTGATTAGAGTCTCTACCCATCGGCTCTGGACAGAGATGGCTGGACTGCATACCAGAGCTGGACTGCATCTTCACCTCAGAATTAGGGTACTGCAAGTTGTCTTCCTTCATAGATTTGGGGGACCACACAGTTGTAAGACCAGAAGATGTCCTGCTGAGATAAGCGTTTAAGATAAATTCTCTTAGTATTATATTATGCTCTTACTTGTATTTTAAAATGAGCGTAAAAAAGTTTGCATCATTGAAAAGACCTTTGGCAAAAATATTGTCCAAAATGTATTTTTAGTATAATCCAAATGAAGAGCAGGAAGTGAAAAAAGGCAGAATGGAGGAGATAGCGGCGAGGAGTCCCTACTCTTAGAGTATAAAACAAGAGAAAGATACAAACAGAAAATCAAATGTGTTGATCCTCATGTCATGAACAGGAGCAAATTTTAACAGATCTGAAAAATGAGCGGTTAATCAGACGTCCTTCTATTTAGAAACGCTAAAACATACAAAAGTATTGAGATACAAGTGTTTTTTCTTTTACTGTGTTGGACATTAACCTACCAACAAACATTCAACTCCGCAGCACCTCTCCACATCAACGGTACGGTTGTTTGTTAAACTTAGGTTTTACATCTAGTACCAGTGCTCACCCACAGATCAAATAGTCAAACTGGGATATTCCCTCCTAACAAATACACAAGGGTGAAGTCAGCTGACACAACTGTTTTGTGGACGTGCACTAGTAGTTTAAAACAACAACTGTAAGCAACACCACTAACATTTAAACATCACTAACGCTAAAACACTACTAACACTTAAACACTACTATATACATACAACAGACCATTAAACAACACTATCACTGTAACACTACCCTATTTGCAAAATCACTTCCTGCCCTCCATCCTGCAGTTCACACTATAGCAACACAGTGACGTGACATCATTTGCAAACAAGCTATTACAGATGAATGGAGGTACTGACTCCTGTGAGAAGTAGGAGTCCATTGGATCAACCTCCTCTAAGATAGTTGACACTAATCCATAGAGATCAGTCTCACTCCCACAATCGTTGCCATGTACAAGATTCCTGTAATGGACAAACAACAAATGCCCTTTTCAGAAAACGCTTCCACCATTAAAATAAATTAGATGTTTGATTATCTTAATCTCCTCCGGACCTCTATATAAGGCATCAGACCGTATCATATTATATGTTTATTTTACAGATTTATCTGTATAACTGTATGCTTATATAACTATACTGTTAACTATATATAACAATGACTATATTCTTATTATTATATTATGCTTATTATATTATACATCATGTATACAGTCTATACATATAAATAGTGCTGCTGCTTTTTGTAGCATATTTGCACTACCAAAGTCTGCACTGGTTACACTGGTTACACTGTTTACACTGGTTAATTGCACTACTGTCAACACTCTCACATACACACTGAGAGACTTTTTCTATTTCTGTTTTGTATAGTCTATTTATTTTATATTCTATCTTTATTTTTTTGGTGTACCTGTCCTGTTTTGTCCTACTTTGTGCACTTGTGGATAGCTATCTGTCTATCTGTCAAACTAACTGAATATAAAAAGCGCTCTCATCTTTGAACCGCTCATGGTCCTTTAATTTGATACGGTTTTCATATGAATACGCTGTAAAATCTTATATATCTTGAATCTTAAATAATGTTTATGTAAAAAGTGCTTCCATATGAAACTGCTGTAATACTGATAACTGTAGTATTTTACATTTGTAAACATGCATGTTAGGTTGATCGCTCACTCTAAACTGCCCGTAGGTGTGTGTTGGCTATGTGATGGACTGCCGACTTGTCCATGGTGAACCCCGCCTTCGCCCGATGATGCTGGGATTGGCTCCAGCCCCCACCTCCATGACCCACAGTCACAGTTTTGCATCACAATAGTACACAGCGCACTATTACACCCCCTAGCATGCTACTGCACTGTATAAATCTCTGACCTGGTTTTGGAGATGCCTTGAGCACAGTTCATCAGCTCATAAGGGTCATCCTGAGCTGCCCAGGAAGTGTAGGGCAGATGGGGCTCATCATGCAAGGAAAAGTCTGTGGTGAAGTGCTGAGACAGTTGTCCACTAAGATCATTCTGTTCAAAGACGACAAAAAAACACAATGAGACAGTCACTGCATCTGTGTTTTAATTCACATGTTGATGCATTTCATTTTCTAATGTGGTGCATCTGCCATTAATATTGCGGCTCACCTGAAACCTGTAGGGGGAGTAGTATGAGTCTGAGCCTGTATTATGAAATTGATCCAAGGCCATCTTTGTCCCATTGGCATCAACACTGATTTTACTTTTCCCTGCATTATTAACCTTCAATCACAAAAAGCACAGAATCATTAATAATACACTTTCATTAAGCTTCAACAAGCTACGTAAATAGGAGTCTACTGTGAAAATTAGTCTTGTGCATATCAGAGATGGCTAATGTCAGACAGACGGACAGACAGAAAGACAGATAAACAGATCATCAGACAAAGTCCAAATGCAATCACAGGGATTATCTGGAACACTGGGATAAAGAAGCTCACAGTAAACTGAAATGCTTTCAGGGCCTAAACACAGAGTATGAAGTGGAATGGAAGTATGAAGTATGGAAGTCTAGATTGTCAAAGATACAAGGCAGAGACAGATCCTGACCAAGTACAGAGAGGCCGTGTGGTCGCTGTATAACTGGTGAGGTCAAGACAGAGATAAACCTTCTTCTTCACTATAAAAATTCAGACCAACACAGGACATTTACTCAAACAAATTTAGAAAACTGGTCCCAAATATCAAAACTGTAACCAAATTGAAAATTCCACATCATTCTTGGAGACGAACATAGCGCCCCATCACTACTATTTAAGCAACCAAGTTGCAACCTGAGAGACAGTGGGTAACACCCCTCCTTGCCCCCCATACCTACATGCTACCACCCCCAATATGTTTTACAAAAATGTTTCCAAATGTTTACTGTTTATAACGATAACAATTATATTCTTAAACATGGTCAAAATATTGTTCTTGTTATTAATATTGTTATTATTTTCTAAATGTTTATGTAGTAATTGTCATTATCATTGTTGTCATGCTTTGGCAATACCGTACCTCACACAGTCAGACCAATCAAGATATACTAAACCTGAACTTCAGAGAGATACCCAAACAGTGCTGCCAGATTGGGTGGGTTCCCACCAATATGGGTGTATTTTGGTTGGGATTTGGCGAGTGGGCAAACTTGAGGCTGTTTTTTTCACTTTTTGGTGGGTTTTAAATAATCTTTAATAACGCACCTTAATTTGATAAGGCCTAACTCCTCCCTACATACAATCAGTTACCAAAACTTTGACTGATAAACAGTTTACTCAGTCTCAGAAGTCTGATCTTAGACACTGTGATATTTGACACATAAAAAATAATTTATTTAAATGCTTCTTGAAATTGTTTATAGTTTCTGTGTCCTCAGTGACATTTCTATCACAATAAACGTGTTTTTTAAAGATCGCCATCTAGTGTCAGGCCATGACAGAAGCAGTTAATGCACACAGAGGCGTGTTTGCTGACATGTTGTTTAAGTGTTGTAATGTTGGTTATGAATCCTTATAATTACATTTTGTCTGTTTTTTTAGTTTTCAACCTTTTTTGGCCTACTGAAGAGATCTGCCCCCGTGTTCTAGTTTTGAAAATTTCCTCAGGTCTGTGTAGCTGAACTCTGAAAGGGTTTAAACTTTTTCATACATTAGTAAAACACAATGACATAACAAGACTGAGCCTGGTTTGAAGTGTATGATTTTAATTAAATTTGAATTTGGTTATCAAAACTACAAAATCTAAATTGTTTGACTTACGCCTGTCAAACTGCCCAACCTAACTATTTTAATAATACTACTATTAATAATAAATATAACCTTTAATTGCAGAGCACTTTTCATACTGGTGGCAGCTCTAAGTGTTCTACAGACAGATGTCAACAGAAACAGAAGAAATTATGGGCACTAATTTAAAATTATATGAGCCAATAGCCCAGATCAAATCTCTAAGTAACAAGATGTAGAGTTTTAATTAAGTTAAAAGTTTAATTAGCTAAATAGAGTTTTTTTATTGAATGGTCAAAAACGTTTTAAATGTTTATTTAAAGTAAGCACTGAGCTTTGGGGCCAAGGCTAAGACAGTGGCAAAGGTGAAAACAGCCCCAGCAAAGGTTATATTACTTATTTCTTTTTACTAATTACTATAGACTTCATCCAAATTGCTTCTATGTTTTTCCCCTATTATTAATACCATTATTATTATTATTAATACAAATTCACATCAAATTTATTTGTCACATACAGAGTCATACATGTTACAACTAGCAGTGCAATGCTGTAACGACTGCAGCTCACATGAAACAATGAGATAATACAATATCTGACCTATATCTTTGTAACGTAATTATAAACACTAATATACTAAAGTACTGGTATAAACTGTAATTGCACTTTATCTTCTAGGAGCACTGGCTAAGTATTGCACTTGTACTGTATGTAGTCTTGTATTTGTTCTCTTCTCTGTAGGTGTTCCAGTCTGGCTAGGTGTTGTCTTGTTTCTAGGTATCAGCACTGTCCCTGTGTTTATGGCAGTGTTTGAGTATAAGAGTAGTTTGGACTTAAACCTGTTTGTACTAGATAGAGATTCATACTCTAACCGAACATGAAGCACTTTTGTAAGTCGCTCTGGATAAGAGTGTGTGCTAAATGCTGTAAATGTAAATCTGAAATACTAATAAAAATAAATAAAAAGTCTACCAGAGGTTTTATGCCGTCAGGCGATCGTATATCCTAAAATAAAAACAGCTGTTCACAAAAAAGTGAACATTGAGCTGTATTGTCTAAAAGTCGAGTGTTTTTGAGCTGCCAACACATTTTCTATGGCGTGTTTTTCTGGCTATAGCTGTAAAAACTGACTGACTCAGCTCAAAATTAATCTGACGTGTAAAGTCACACACGCTGACCGTCAAGGTCACATAAAACATTCAGCTCATCACGTTCTCAGAGAAAACAGGCCATTCGGATCATCAGGGAGTCGATATCAACCCAGAAATACACAATTCTGGGTCTAATATCACTATTATATAAATTAACATTAACATGACCACACAGTTTTACTGGTATGTAAGAGAAATGTCGGTTGAGCTGCTAACACTCCGAATCAGCTCCACCAAACAAGTTACCTCAGATATGAGGAAAAAATCTAAGACACGAAGAAAAACCTGACAGGAAAAATACACTACCGGCCTTTATTTCTCTTTCTCGTTCATTTTAAAAGTCTCTGTAGTCGTTTACGTCCCTGTTCTCTGATTTAAAAGCGGTTTAGTCTCTGATTTCACGAGCAAATTCCTTCTCGAGCTGCCGTTAGCACGAACAGGCTAACGCAGCTAACTGAGCTAACCGTGTTAGCTTCTTGTCCGTCTTACCTCCATCTCTACAAACTACTGCTGTCGGTCAAACGACTCGAGTCGTGATTTACTTCCACGATTGTCACCTTAAAATTAAAGTTAGATTAATATTATTATCAGTTTGAGGTCGGACTCTCTGAGGAGACACTATTAATACCGACTCGCCGAATCCTCGAGAGTCTCGCGCTCCGCCCGTTAAAACAGCGTCGTTAAAAACTGAGTTTAATATTTAATATTCCGTCGATTTTAATTGGTCGGCTGAAATCAGAACCGGCCAATCAGAAAGCACGACCTATGGGCAGGATTCCCAACCATAGTAACAGCAACTAAAGCAACTATTTAACAAAAATAATAATAATACAAATACAGAATATGAACTAAACCTTCTTCAGCGCACATACTGTTCATTTAATTATTAAACTTATAATTAATAACATACTTTAGAAACTTATAAAATAGGTCAGAAAAAAAACACACTGAGTTTATAAGCAGTGCTCGCGCTGTAACGTTAAACCAAGTGACGTCAGACGAGAGAGATCTGCTTATTGATAATTTATTATTTTCACTCTCTATTAATGTATTAGGTTTCCACCAAAATGTATACAGCTGGCTAGCCAACAGATATAATAGCCTAATCAATAATAATATAATTAAATTATAACACGTTATACATACATGAATCAATCAATCAATCAATCATCCTTTTTTAAGGGTGGCCCTCATTTACAATGTAGCCGAGCATTATGCATTGTAAGGGGACTGACAAAGTAAAATGTTGAAAAAATGAAAAGACCCAGCATTTTACTAGGATGTAAGATACAAGATATTATAAAATAAGATATAAAACAGATAAGATAAAAAGGTAATAGAAATAATAAAGACTAGATAAATAAATAAAACTAAATACATAAAAGAGTAAAATGTAAATAAACAATAACTAAGAACAATAGAAGAAAATAAGGAAATGCTAAAAGAAAGATAAAAAGAAAACAGCTAAAAAAACAAGATTAAAAAGGAAATTAAAAGTTAACTAAAAATGTTAAATTAAAACAAAAACAAACTAAAAACATTAAATCTAAAAACTAAAACAGTGGCAGGCTGTCTGAAGGTGGTTAGAGACAAAGTGTTTAAAATGATGGAGTGTAAGTGTAAGTGTCCATTAATCATGAAACCTTCACAGGATATAATTCATGGTGGAGCGCTATGTGGGGTGCTGTGAGGCTAAACAGTCCCCAGAGAAAACCTGCTCTATTAAATATATAATGTTTTCCACTACGTTTCCATCTTCAGCAACACATATGAACTGAACACACGTGCAGGTTCACTAGTGATTGTGAATAGCACACATGGTAACCCTGGTAACTCTCAGCACCTCTGTAAGAAGTTCTTCATATAATAAACCATGTCATCTCCACCACTCAATGACTGAACTACACAGATAATTATAAAGTAGACCTTTATTTAATAATGTTTTTTAAAATATATGGTTAAAGAAGACTTGCATAATTAGATGGTCAAGATATAAACAGTCAGTGTTGTGAAGCAAAACAGGCCCCAGATAAAAACCTGCTTTTCCACTAATGTCCCATCATCAACATCACATATACAAATATTAGTGAACACATGTGGGTTCACTGGCTGTTTTAATAAGAGAGGTGATGGGAACCAGACGTATGGAGCAAGTTCCATCAGAGAAAGTCACTAGATCCTCTGGTTCTGAATAAGCAGCTGATCTATCAGCACCCCTGGACCCAATTCAGAGCCTGTAATTAATAATTTCACATCAAAACACTTTTAATAACCATGTTTACATCTCAACACACACAGATCCTGCTGTACATCTAACATCTGAGATTATGACGCTATATGAGTGAACAGCCACAAGGTGGCGATGTTTCCTTCTTAACGATAGTCAGACAGTCAGATATAGATTCTGATTCTCTTTACTGTGACAGACGGTCAGATGTTGAGATTGAACTATTTCTGTTTCCCAAGAAACGTAGAACCTTCTGTAGAACCTTCTGTAGAACTTCTGTAGAACCTTTTGTGTTTATGTCTCCAGTACTAGTTTTACTACACTTGTCAGACAGGACTGTGCACGTGGCGTGGTTATTATTTATTAAAAGGTTTGTGTGAAAGCAGCAGTCTGGTGTTCTGAGAGGTTCTGGGAGGTTCTTAGAGGTTCTGAGAGGTTCTGGCTGTGTGTGATATGGACCGAAGCGGCCGGCTGGGGGTTCGGGGTTCGGGCTCGAGCTCGGCGTCGCTCCTCCGGCCGCAGATCATCAGGCGAGCTCAGGGAGTCTGGAAGAGGGTCTGTTTCAAGGCGCCCGAGCTCGCTCCTCCTTCATCTCAGAACTGCGCTGCGCACGAGGAGGGGGGCTCGAAACCGGCCGGTCGGACAAAGAGGGTGAAAAAAAAGTCACGCAGTCGTGCAACGCAGCTCGCGGGAGTCGGACGGGAAGTTGTGAGAAGCGCGTGCTCCGTTGTGGCTCGTGTTTGTAGTGAGTACGGATTTAATACGATGTTCAAACTCTAACGCGCGCGCGGCTGTTGAACTTGTGAGCGCGAGTTTAGAAAGTTATGGCGATCATGGAGACCAGCCTGAGCTCTGCGCGCTCCACGCTGCTGCTGCTCTCGTGCCTGCTCGCCTGCTCGGTGTCTGGACAGTATCAAGGTGACCACGGGATAGCAGTGCCTGACCACGGCTTCTGCCAGCCAATCACGATCCCGCTGTGCACGGACATCGCCTACAACCAGACCATAATGCCTAACCTGGTGGGGCACTACAGCCAGGATGACGCCGGGTTAGAGGTGCACCAGTTTTATCCCCTGGTGAAGGTCCAGTGTTCTCCGGAGCTCAAGTTCTTCCTGTGCTCCATGTACGCGCCCGTGTGCACCGTGCTGGAGAAGGCCATCCCGCCGTGCCGGTCCATCTGCGAGCGAGCCAAGCAGGGCTGCGAGGCGCTCATGAACAAGTTCGGCTTCCAGTGGCCGGAGAGGCTGCGCTGCGAGAACTTTCCCGTGTTGGGCGACGGCCACATCTGCGTGGGTCAGAACGAGTCCACGGCCACCGCGCCGCCCGCCCACAACGTGCCGCTTCCGGGAACGCCGGAGGACCACCTGTACTCCCCGCCGGACAGGCCTTTCCGCTGTCCGCTGTCGCTGAAGGTGCCGTCGTACCTCAACTACAAGTTCCTGGGGGAGCCGGAATGCGGCGCCCCGTGCGAGTCCTCCAGCACCCTCAGGCCCTTCATGTTCTTCAACGACCAGGAGATCGACTTCGCCCGGGTCTGGATCCTGGTCTGGTCGTGCCTGTGTTGCGCGTCCACTCTGTTCACCGTCACCACGTATTTGGTGGACATGCAGCGCTTCAAGTACCCGGAGCGGCCCATCATCTTCCTGTCCGGCTGCTACACCATGGTCTCCGTCGCCTACATCACGGGCTACTTCCTGGGGGACAAGGTCGTGTGCAACGAAAGCTTCTCCA
>CM038719.1:409325-411825 GCA_021613375.1 Megaleporinus macrocephalus
TAATGTAACCGTGTTTAACTAATATGTAATGTAACCGTGTGTAACTAGTCAGTAATGTAATCGTGTTTAACTAATAAGTATTGTAACCGTGTGTAACTAGTCAGTAATG
Organism: Megaleporinus macrocephalus; assembly: GCA_021613375.1. Lineage (NCBI taxonomy): Eukaryota > Metazoa > Chordata > Actinopteri > Characiformes > Anostomidae > Megaleporinus > Megaleporinus macrocephalus. Next base: position 409,435 of record CM038719.1, read on the forward strand.
TAACCGTGTTTAACTAATATGTAATGTAACCATGTGTTACTAATCAGTAATGTAACCGTGTGTAACTAGTCAGTAATGTAACCGTGTTTAACTAATATGTAATGTAACCGTGTGTAACTAGTCAGTAATGTAATCGTGTTTAACTAATAAGTATTGTAACCGTGTGTAACTAGTCAGTAATGTAACCGTGTTTAACTAATATGTAATGTAACCATGTGTTACTAATCAGTAATGTAACCGTGTTTAACTAATAAGTATTGTAACCGTGTGTAACTAGTCAGTAATGTAATCGTGTTTAACTAATAAGTATTGTAACCGTGTGTAACTAATCAGTAATGTAACCGTGTGTAACTAGTCAGTAATGTAACCGTGTGTAACTAATCAGTAATGTAACCGTGTGTAATGTCAGTAATATAACCGTGTTTAATAAGTAATGTAACTGTGTGTAACTAGTCAGTAATGTAACCGTGTTTAACTAATAAGTAATGTAACCGTGCGTAACTAATCAGTAATGTAACCGTGTTTAACTAATCAGTAATGTAACCATGTGTAACTAATAAGTAATGTAACCATGATTAATAAGTAATGTAACTGTGTAACTAGTCAGTAATGTAACCGTGTGTAACTAATCAATGATGTAACCTTGTGTAACTAATCAGTAATGTAACTGTATGAAACTAATCAGTAATGTAACAGTGTGTAACTAATCAGTAATGTAGCTGTGTTTAACTAATAAGTAATGTAACCATGTGTAACTAATCAGTAATGTAACTGTGTTTAACTAATAAGTAATGTAACCGTGTTTAACTAATCAGTAATGTAACCGTGTGTAACTAATCAGTAATGTAACCGTGTGTAACTAGTCAGTAATGTAACCGTGTTTAATAAGTAATGTAACCGTGTGTAACTAATCAGTAATGTAATCATGTGTATCTAGTCAGTAATGTAACATGTAACTAATCAATATTGTTACCGTGTGTAACTAGTCAGTAATGTAACCTTGTGTAACTAGTCAGTAATGTATCTGTGTTTAACTAATAAGTAATGTAACCGTGTGTAACGAGTCAGTAATGTAACTGTGTTTAATCAGTAATGTAACCGTGTGTAACTAGTCAGTCATGTAACCGTGTTTAACTAATCAGTAATGTATCCGTGTTTAATTAATAAGTAATGTAACCGTGTGTAACGAGTCAGTAATGTAACTGTGTGTAACTAATCAGTAATGTAACCGTGTTTAACTAATGAGTAATGTAACCGTGTGTAACGAGTCAGTAATGTAACCGTGTTTAACTAATCAGTAATGTAACCATGTGTAACTAGTCAGTAATGTAACCGTGTATAATAAGTAATGTAACCGTGTGTAACTAATCAGTAATGTAACTGTGTTTAACTAATAAGTAATGTAACCGTGTGTAACTAATCAGTAATGTAACTGTGTTTAATAAGTAATGTAACCGTGTGTAACTAATCAGTAATGTAACTGTGTTCAACTAATCAGTAATGTAACTGTGTGTAACTAATAAGTAATGTAACAGTGTGTAACTAGTCAGTAATGTAACCGTGTGTGACTAATCAGTAATGTAACCGTGTGTAACTAATCAGTAATGTAACCGTGTTTAATAAGTAATGTAACCGTGTGTAACAGTCCAGTAATTAAACGTGTTTAATAAGTAATGTAACATGTGTAACTAGACATAATGTAACCGTGGTTAACTTAATCAGTAATGTAACCGTGTGTAACGAATCAGTAATGTAACTTGTTGAAACTAATCATAATGTAACAGTGTATAACTAATCAGTAATGTAACTGTGTTTTAACTAATATTAATGTAACCATGTGTAACTAATCATATGTAACTGTGGTAACGTAATATGTATGTAACCCGTGGGTAACTAATCTGTGTATTAAACCGTGTGTAACTAGTCATAATGTAACCGGTGTAATAATATGTAACAGTGTGGTAACGATTCATAATTAACCGTGTGTAACTAATCAGGTAATGTAACTGGTTTAAACTCAATAAGTAATGTAACCATGTGTAACTAGTCAGTAATGTAACCGTGTGTAACTAGTCAGTAATGTAACCATGTGTAACTAGTCAGTAAAGGGAGATATGGAGAGAGTGAGGAAGAGAGAGAGAGAGAGAGGGTGATACAAAGAGAGAGAGAGGGAGGAAGAAAGAGAGAGAGGGAGAGAGAGAGGGAAAGAGAGAGAAGGAGGAAGAAATAGAGAGAGGAAGAGAGAGAGAGAGAGAGAGAGAGAGGGTGATACAAAGAGAGAGAGAGGGAAACATAGAGAGAGAGAGAGTAAGAAAGAGAAGGGATGAGAGGGAAAAGAGGAAGAAAGAGAGGGAAGTATGAAGACACGAAGAGAGAAAGAAGAGGGAGATA
>CM038719.1:419325-421825 GCA_021613375.1 Megaleporinus macrocephalus
AAGGTCTCCTACAGTTCTGGTGAGAAGGTCTCCTACAGTTCTGGTGAGAAGGTCTTCTACAGTTCTGGTAAGAAGGTCTCGTACATGTCTGGTGAGAAGGTCTCCTACAGTTCTGGTGAGAAGGTCTCCCACAGTTCTGTGCTCAGAGCTAAAAACACAGTCTATCTTAGCTCAGAGCTAAAAACACAGTCTATCTTAGTTCAGAGCTAAAAACAAAGTCTATCTTAGCTCAGAGCTAAAAACACAGTCTATTTTAGCACAGAGCTAAAAACAGTCTATCTTAGCTCAGAGCTACAAACACAGTCTATCTTAGCTCAGAGCTAAAAACACAGTCTATTTTAGCTCAGAGCTAAAAACAGTCTATCTTAGCTCAGAGCTAAAAACACAGTCTATCTTAGCTCAGAGCTAAAAACACAGTCTATTTTAGCTCAGAGCTAAAAACAGTCTATCTTAGCTCAGAGCTACAAACACAGTCTATCTTAGCTTAGAGCTAAAAACACGGTCTATCTTAGCTCAGAGCTAAAAACACAGTCTATTTTAGCTCAGAGCTAAAAACAGTCTATCTTAGCTCAGAGCTAAAAACACAGTCTATCTTAGCTCAGAGCTAAAAACACAGTCTATTTTAGCTCAGAGCTAAAAACAGTCTATCTTAGCTCAGAGCTACAAACACAGTCTATCTTAGCTCAGAGCTAAAAACACAGTCTATCATAGCTCAGAGCTAAAAACAGTCTATTTTAGCTCAGAGCTAAAAACAGTCTATCTTAGCTCAGAGCTAAAAACACAGTCTATTTTAGCTCAGAGCTAAAAACACAGTCTATCTTAGCACAGAGCTACAAACACAGTCTATCTTAGCTCAGAGCTAAAAACACAGTCTATCTTAGCTCAGAGCTACAAACACAGTCTATCTTAGCTCAGAGCTAAAAACACAGTCTATCTTAGCTCAGAGCTAAAAACACAGTCTATCTTAGCTCAGAGATACAAACACAGTCTATCTTAGCTCAGAGGTAAAAACACAGTCTATCTTAGCTCAGAGGTAAAAACACAGTCTATCTTAGCACAGAGCTACAAACACAGTCTATCTTAGCTCAGAGCTAAAAACACAGTCTATCTTAGCTCAGAGCTAAAAACACAGTCTATCTTAGCTCAGAGCTAAAAACAAAGTCTATCTTAGCTCAGAGCTAAAAACACAGTCTATCTTAGCTCAGAGCTAAAAACACAGTCTATCTTAGCTCAGAGCTACAAACACAGTCTATCTTAGCACAGAGCTAAAAACACAGTCTATCTTAGCTCAGAGCTAAAAACACAGTCTATTTTAGCTCAGAGCTACAAACACAGTCTATTTTAGCTCAGAGCTAAAAACACAGTCTATTTTAGCTCAGAACTACAAACACAGTCTATTTTAGCTCAGAGCTACAAACACAGTCTATTTTAGCTCAGAGCTAAAAACACAGTCTTTCTTAACTCAGAGCTAAAAACACAGTCTATCTTAGCTCAGAGCTAAAAACACAGTCTATCTTAGCTCAGAGCTAAAAACACAGTCTATTTTAGCTCAGAGCTACAAACACAGTCTATTTTAGCTCAGAGCTACAAACACAGTCTATTTTAGCTCAGAACTACAAACACAGTCTATCTTAGCTCAGAGCTAAAAACACAGTCTATCTTAACTCAGAGCTAAAAACACAGTCTATCTTAGCTCAGAGCTAAAAACACAGTCTATCTTAGCTCAGAGCTACAAACACAGTCTATCTTAACTCAGAGCTAAAAACACAGTCTATCTTAGCTCAGAGCTAAAAACACAGTCTATCTTAACTCAGAGCTAAAAATACAGTCTATCTTAGCTCAGAGCTAAAAACACAGTCTATCTTAACTCAGAGCTAAAAATACAGTCTATCTTAGCTCAGAGCTAAAAACACAGTCTATCTTAACTCAGAGCTAAAAACACAGTCTATCTTAGCTCAGAGCTAAAAACACAGTCTATCTTAACTCAGAGCTAAAAATACAGTCTATCTTAGCTTAGAGCTAAAAACACAGTCTATCTTATCTCAGAGCTAAAAACACAGTCTATCTTAGCTCAGAGCTAAAAACACAGTCTATCTTAACTCAGAGCTAAAAACACAGTCTATCTTAGCTCAGAGCTAAAAACACAGTCTATCTTATCTCAGAGCTAAAAACACAGTCTATCTTAGCTCAGAGCTAAAAACACAGTCTATCTTAACTCAGAGCTACAAACACAGTCTATCTTAACTCAGAGCTAAAAACACAGTCTATCTTAGCTCAGAGCTAAAAACACAGTCTATCTTAACTCAGAGCTACAAACACAGTCTATCTTAACTCAGAGCTAAAAACAGTGTTAATCTGTCATTTCTGCTCCTCAGTGTGTAACTAAAGAAACAGTCACTACCAAAATAGTGACTACTGAAACAGTCAGTACTGAAACCGTCAGTGGAGCTGGACGTTGGTCAGCACAGGCAGCTGTACTGGATGAATATATGGACAGTGA
>CM038719.1:424325-431825 GCA_021613375.1 Megaleporinus macrocephalus
ACTCTCTCTCTCTCTCTCTCTCTCTCTCTCTCCTACTCAGTCTCTCTCTCGCTCTCTTACTCTCTCTCTCTCTCCTACTCAGTCTCTCCCTCTCTCTCTCCTACTCTCTCTCTCTCTCTCTGTCTCTCTCTCTCTCTCTGTCTCTCTCTCTCTCTCTGTCTCTCTCTCTCTCTACTCTCTCTCTCTCTCTCTCTCTCTCTCTCTATCTCTCTCTCTCTCTGCTCAGATGAAAGCAGGGAATGCAGTGAATGAGTCAGTGGCCGAGTGCCGGGACTGCTGGTCTCCTCAGTGTGTGTGTGTGTGTGTGTGTGGTTGTGTGTGTGTGTGTGTGGACCTGTACAGGGTTTGACGAGCCTGGAGGGTTCACTTCCTGAACGCAGTTGAATCTAACAGTTGTTTGTCTTCTGTTCCAGAAAAGGAGGAATAACTGATTAAAAAAAGATGGAGAGAAAAAGAAGTAAGGAGAAAACACAAGAGAACATAAAAGGAAGTGTGTGTGTGTGTGTGTGAAGGAGAGAAAGAGAGTTTGTTTTCATATATTTATGGTTATTTTCACTAATACTCTGTAGTAAATTATTTTATACTAATAGGACTAAAACTCACTTAGTGGTTACTGAGCTTAAAGGTGCAATATGTAAGATTTTTAGCTCAGTAAAACATTCCAGAATTAACTTGTCAACAGAATATGAATTAAAAGAATTTGTGATAAAAGGGTTAGTGTGTGTGTTAAAGACATCTATGTACCAGGGTACAGAGAGATCTACTGACCTTATCATGCCAACCATTTAGCCTTGCCTGTCTTAGTAGTACCACTTTGTACCTGAAGAGGTGATAGTGAGTCACTGTAGTACCACTGTGTACCTGAAGAGGTGATAGTAAGTCGCTGTAGTACCACTTTGTACCTGAGGAGGTGATAGTGAGTCACTGTAGTACCACTGTGTACCTGAAGAGGTGATAGTGAGTCACTGTAGTACCGCTTTGTACCTGAAGAGGTGATAGTGAGTGACTGTAGTACCACTTTGTACCTGAAGAGGTGATAGTGAGTCACTGTAGTACCGCTTTGTACCTGAAGAGGTGATAGTGAGTCACTGCAGTACCACTGTGTACCTGAAGAGGTGATAGTGAGTCACTGTAGTACCACTGTGTACCTGAAGAGGTGATAGTGAGTCACTGTAGTACCGCTTTGTACCTGAAGAGGTGATAGTGAGTGACTGTAGTACCACTTTGTACCTGAAGAGGTGATAGTGAGTGACTGTAGTACCGCTTTGTACCTGAAGAGGTGATAGTGAGTGACTGTAATACCACTTTGTACCTGAAGAGGTGATAGTGAGTGACTGTAGTACCGCTTTGTACCTGAAGAGGTGATAGTGAGTGACTGTAGTTCCACTTTGTACCTGAAGAGGTGATAGTGAGTCACTGTAGTACCACTGTGTACCTGAAGAGGTGATAGTGAGTCACTGTATTGTGGAGCTGAATCAGTCCAGTATGTGAGGATGAGGAAGTAGTGCTGTGTATTCTGATCTCTGGTCAGTGGTGGTGAAGGTGCTGCTCCTGGTTAGATCATTTAAGAACAGGCAGCCAATGAGAGAACAGTAAACATAGCCAATGACCAGAGCCCACCCCGCTACCTGACCAGAGCCCACCATGAGGGTCTCACCTGACCAGAGCCCACCATGAGGTTCTCACCTGACCAGAGCCCACCATGAGGGTCTCACCTGACCAGAGCCCACCATGAGGTTCTCACCTAACCAGAGCCCACCATGAGGGTCTCACCTGACCAAAGCCCACCAGAGGGTCTCACCTGACCAGAGCCCACCAGGAGGGTCTCACCTGACCAGAGCCCACCAAAGGGTCTCACCTGACCAGAGCCCACCATGAGGGTCTCATCTGACCAGAGCCCACCAGGAGGGTCTTACCTGACGAGGAAGTAGTGCTGTGTATTCTGATCTCTGGTCAGTGGTGGTGAAGGTGCTGCTCCCGGTTAGATCATTTAAGAACAGGCAGCCAATGAGAGAACAGTAAACACAGTCAATGAGAGAACAGTAAACACAGCCAATGAGAGAACAGTAAACACAGTCAATGAGAGAACAGTAAACACAGCCAATGAGAGAACAGTAAACACAGTCAATGAGAGAACAGTAAACACAGCCAATGAGAGAACAGTAAACACAGCCAACGAGAGAACAGTAAACACAGCCAATGAGAGAACAGTAAACACAGTCAATGAGAGAACAGTAAACACAGTCAATGAGAGAACAGTAAACACAGTCAATGAGAGAACAGTAAACACAGTCAATGAGAGAACAGTAAACACAGTCAATGAGAGAACAGTAAACACAGCCAATGAGAGAACAGTAAACACGGCCAATGAGAGAACAGTGAACACAGACAATGATAGAACAGTAAACACAGTCAATGATAGAACAGTAAACACAGTCAATGAGAGAACAGTAAACACAGTCAATGAGAGAACAGTAAACACAGACAATGAGAGAACAGTAAACACAGTCAATGAGAGAACAGTAAACACAGTCAATGAGAGAACAGTAAACACAGCCAATGAGAGAACAGTGAACACAGACAATGATAGAACAGTAAACACAGTCAATGATAGAACAGTAAACACAGTCAATGAGAGAACAGTAAACACAGTCAATGAGAGAACAGTAAACACAGTCAATGAGAGAACAGCAAACACAGTCAATGAGAGAACAGCAAGCACAGTCAATGAGGAGAACAGTAAACCCAGACAATGAGAGAACAGTAAACACAGTCAATGAGAGAACAGTAAACACAGTCAATGAGAGAACAGTAAACACAGCCAATGAGAGAACAGTAAACACAGACAATGAGAGAACAGTAAACACAGACAATGAGAGAACAGTAAACACAGACAATGAGAGAACAGTAAACACATTCAATGAGAGAACAGTAAACACAGTCAATGAGAGAACAGTAAACACAGTCAATGAGAGAACAGCAAACACAGTCAATGAGAGAACAGTAAATACAGACAATGATAGAACAGTAAACACAGTCAATGAGAGAACAGTAAACACAGCCAATGAGAGAACAGTAAACACAGACAATGATAGAACAGTAAACACAGTCAATGAGAGAACAGTAAACACAGTCAATGAGAGAACAGTAAACACAGACAATGAGAGAACAGTAAACACAGTCAATGAGAGAACAGTAAACACAGTCAATGAGAGAACAGTAAACACAGACAATGAGAGAACAGTAAACACAGTCAATGAGAGAACAGTAAACACAGTCAATGAGAGAACAGTAAACACAGTCAATGAGAGAACAGTAAACACAGCCAATGAGAGAACAGTAAACACAGTCAATGAGAGAACAGTAAACACAGTCAATGAGAGAACAGTAAACACAGTCAATGAGAGAACAGTAAACACAGTCAATGAGAGAACAGTAAACACAGTCAATGAGAGAACAGTAAACACAGCCAATGAGAGAACAGTAAACACGGCCAATGAGAGAACAGTGAACACAGACAATGATAGAACAGTAAACACAGTCAATGATAGAACAGTAAACACAGTCAATGAGAGAACAGTAAACACAGTCAATGAGAGAACAGTAAACACAGACAATGAGAGAACAGTAAACACAGTCAATGAGAGAACAGTAAACACAGTCAATGAGAGAACAGTAAACACAGCCAATGAGAGAACAGTGAACACAGACAATGATAGAACAGTAAACACAGTCAATGATAGAACAGTAAACACAGTCAATGAGAGAACAGTAAACACAGTCAATGAGAGAACAGTAAACACAGTCAATGAGAGAACAGCAAACACAGTCAATGAGAGAACAGCAAGCACAGTCAATGAGAGAACAGTAAACCCAGACAATGAGAGAACAGTAAACACAGTCAATGAGAGAACAGTAAACACAGTCAATGAGAGAACAGTAAACACAGCCAATGAGAGAACAGTAAACACAGACAATGAGAGAACAGTAAACACAGACAATGAGAGAACAGTAAACACAGACAATGAGAGAACAGTAAACACATTCAATGAGAGAACAGTAAACACAGTCAATGAGAGAACAGTAAACACAGTCAATGAGAGAACAGCAAACACAGTCAATGAGAGAACAGTAAACACAGACAATGATAGAACAGTAAACACAGTCAATGAGAGAACAGTAAACACAGCCAATGAGAGAACAGTAAACACAGACAATGATAGAACAGTAAACACAGTCAATGAGAGAACAGTAAACACAGTCAATGAGAGAACAGTAAACACAGACAATGAGAGAACAGTAAACACAGTCAATGAGAGAACAGTAAACACAGTCAATGAGAGAACAGTAAACACAGACAATGAGAGAACAGTAAACACAGTCAATGAGAGAACAGTAAACACAGTCAATGAGAGAACAGTAAACACAGTCAATGAGAGAACAGTAAACACAGCCAATGAGAGAACAGTAAACACAGTCAATGAGAGAACAGTAAACACAGCCAATGAGAGAACAGTAAACACAGTCAATGAGAGAACAGTAAACACAGTCAATGATAGAACAGTAAACACAGACAATGAGAGAACAGTAAACACAGTCAATGAGAGAACAGTAAACACAGTCAATGAGAGAACAGCAAACACAGCCAATGAGAGAACAGCAAACACAGCCAATGAGAGAACAGTAAACACAGTGATGCTGAAGATCTTGGTTAGTGAGTGCCGGTGCCGGTGAGAAAGCACGTTCAGCAGCAGAAGAAGAAGCTGTAGCTTCTCCCACCACAGGAGACGCTCTCGGAGAGGAAGGAGAGGAAGGAGAGGAAGGAGAGGAACGAGAGGAACGAGAGGAACGAGAGGAAGAAGAGGAACGAGAGGAAGGAGAGGAAGGAGGGGAACGAGAGGAACGAGAGGAAGAAGAGGAACGAGAGGAAGGAGAGGAAGGAGAGGAGCGAGAGGAAGGAGAGGAACGAGAGGAAGGAGAGGAACGAGAGAAACGAGAGGAAGGAGAGGAAGGAGAGGAAGGAGAGGAACGAGAGGAACGAGAGGAAGAAGAGGAACGAGAGGAAGGAGAGGAAGGAGAGGAAGGAGGGGAACGAGAGGAACGAGAGGAAGAAGAGGAACGAGAGGAAGGAGAGGAAGGAGAGGAGCGAGAGGAAGGAGAGGAACGAGAGGAAGGAGAGGAACGAGAGAAACGAGAGGAAGGAGAGGAAGGAGAGGAAGGAGAGAACACTGGATCTTCTTTGGAGCTTCTGCTTCTGTAAATGTAAATGTATGCGTCCACATAAGCTATAAAAACCACCACACGTGTGTGTGTGTGTGTGGTGGAAAAGACCCTGGATGAGAGTTGGGTAATTTGATAATGGGTGTGTGTTGGGGGAGTGTGTGAGTGTGTGTGTGTGTGAGTGTGTGTGTGTGTGTGTGTGTGTGTGTGTGTGTGTGTGTGTGTGTGTGTGTGTGTTGGGGGTGGGGGGTGCAGTGGGGGGGTGTTTGGAAAGTATTGTGGAAAATTCTGCTTTACTGTAACAAGTGAGCTTTTTTCTTCCTCCAAGAAAAACAAGTTGAGGAGGAGGCGAGGAGGAGGAGGCGAGGAGGAGGAGGCGAGGAGGAGGACGGGGTGTCGGAGGAGACAGGATTCAGAGCATGTGCGGAACAGAGACGCTGGAGACTCGGAGTGAAAACAGATCAGATTCTCAGATTCAGGTTTCTGGTCTGCGCGCAGTCGGACAGCAAAGTGGTCAAACTGGAAAAACCACCTCCCCAGCCGAGTCCCACCACACGGCCCACCCCGCTACCAGACCAGAGCCCACCCCGCTACCAGACCAGAGCCCACCCCGCTACCAGACCAGAGCCCACCCCACTATCAGACCAGAGCCCACCCCACTACCAGACCAGAGCCCACCCCACTATCAGACCAGAGCCCACCCCACTACCTGACCAGAGCCCACCCCGCTACCAGACCAGAGCCCACCATGAGGGTCTCACCTGACCAGAGCCCACCCCACTACCTGACCAGAGCCCACCCCGCTACCAGACCAGAGCCCACCCCGCTACCAGACCAGAGCCCACCCCACTACCTGACCAGAGCCCACCCCGCTACCAGACCAGAGCCCACCCCACTACCAGACCAGAGCCCACCCCACTACCTGACCAGAGCCCACCCCGCTACCAGACCAGAGCCCACCCCACTACCTGACCAGAGCCCACCCGCTACCAGACCAGAGCCCACCCCGCTACCAGACCAGAGCCCACCCCACTACCAGACCACAGCCCACCCCGCTACCAGACCAGAGCCCACCCCGCTACCAGACCAGAGCCCACCCTGCTACCTGACCAGAGCCCACCCCGCTACCAGACCAGAGCCCACCCCGATACCAGACCAGAGCCCACCCCACTACCTGACCAGAGCCCACCCCGCTACCTGACCAGAGCCCACCCCGCTACCAGACCAGAGCCCACCCCGCTACCAGACCAGAGCCCACCCCGCTACCTGACCAGAGCCCACCCCGCTACCAGACCAGAGCCCACCCTGCTACCTGACCAGAGCCCACCCCGCTACCAGACCAGAGCCCACCCCACTACCTGACCAGAGCCCACCCCGCTACCAGACCACAGCCCACCCCGCTACCAGACCAGAGCCCACCATGAGGGTCTCACCTGACCAGAGCCCACCCCACTACCGGACCAGAGCCCACCCCGCTACCAGACCAGAGCCCACCCCGCTACCAGACCAGAGCCCACCCCACTACCTGACCAGAGCCCACCCCACTACCTGACCAGAGCCCACCCCACTACCTGACCAAAGCCCACCCCGCTACCAGACCAGAGCCCACCATGAGGGTCTCACCTGACCAGAGCCCACCCCACTACCTGACCAGAGCCCACCCCGCTACCAGACCAGAGCCCACCCCGCTACCAGACCAGAGCCCACCCCACTACCTGACCAGAGCCCACCCCGCTACCTGACCAGAGCCCACCCCGCTACCAGACCAGAGCCCACCCCACTACCTGACCAGAGCCCACCCCACTACCTGACCAGAGCCCACCCCGCTACCAGACCAGAGCCCACCCCACTACCTGACCAGAGCCCACCCCGCTACCTGACCAGAGCCCACCCCGCTACCAGACCAGAGCCCGCCATGAGGTTCTCACCTGACCAGAGCCCACCATGAGGGTCTCACCTGACCAGAGCCCACCATGAGGGTCTCACCTGACCAAAGCCCACCAGAGGGTCTCACCTGACCAGAGCCCACCAGGAGGGTCTCACCTGACCAGAGCCCACCAAAGGGTCTCACCTGACCAGAGCCCACCATGAGGGTCTCATCTGACCAGAGCCCACCAGGAGGGTCTTACCTGACCAGAGCCCACCATGAGGGTCTCATCTGACCAGAGCCCACCAGGAGGGTCTTACCTGACCAGAGCCCACCAGGAGGGTCTTACCTGACCAGAGCCCACCATGAGGGTCTCATCTGACCAGAGCCCACCAGGAGGGTCTTACCTGACC
>CM038719.1:436825-439325 GCA_021613375.1 Megaleporinus macrocephalus
AGTGTCCACTGTACAAGCCTCTAGGGGGCTGTGTTATGATCTGGAGGTGGGGGGTCAGTTGGTCAGGTCAAGGGTCAGTAATGTTTTGTGTTTATAAATTGAAGACCACCCGAATGGACTGACTGACCAGGATGGCACAGACGTATCCCAGGGCGACAGTGAGGAATCATTCACACTGACCACCACAGAGACCTGACCGTAGAAGTCATCACTACGAGACCTCAGAAGAGTGTGAGTCTGTGTAGGATGTTGTGTTAGACTGATGCAGTGTGTGTGTGTGTGTGTGTGTTGGGTATGTATGAGTATGTGGGTGGTAAAGACAGCTTCTGCCACCAGCTGCTGCTCGGAGAGGTGTCGACAGACGCATTACAGCTCTCTCAGTGTGTGAGTGTGTGTGTGTGTGTGTGTGTGAGTGTGTGTGTGTGTGAGTGAGTGTGTGTGTGAGTGTGTGAGTGTGTGTGTGTGTTTGAGTGAGTGTGTGTGAGTGTGTGTGTGTGTGTGAGTGTGTGTGTGTGTGAGTGTGTGTGTGTGTGTGAGTGTGTGAGTGTGAGTGTGTGTGTGTGTGTGTGTGTGAGTGTGTGTTCAGTAGTGTGTGTGTGTGTGTGTGTGAGTGTGTGTGAGAGTGTGTGTGTGAGTGTGTGTGTGTGAGTGTGTGTGTGTGTGTGTGAGTGTGTGTGTGTGAGTGTGTGTGTGTGTGTGTGTGAGAGTGTGTGTGTGTGTGTTCAGTAGTGTGTGTGTGTGTGTGTGTGTGTGAGAGTGTGAGTGTGTGTGAGTGTGTATAAGTGTGTGTTCAGTAGTGTGTGTGTGTGTGTGTGAGTGTGTATAAGTGTGTGTTCAGTAGTGTGTGTGTGTATGTGAGTGTGTGGGTGTTCAGTAGTGTGTGTGTGTGTGTGTGTGAGTGTGAGTGTGTGTGTGTGAGTGTATTCGAGTGAGTGTGTGTGTGTGAGTGTGTTTGAGTGAGTGAGTGTGTGAGTGTGAGTGTGTGTGTGTGTGTTCAGTAGTGTGTGTGTGTGTGAGAGTGTGTGTGTGTGTTCAGTAGTGTGTGTGTGTGTGTGTGTGTGTGTGAGTGTGTGTGTGTTCAGTAGGTGTGTGTTTGTGTGAGTGAGAGTGTGTGTGTGTGTGTGTGTGTGTTTGAGTGTGTGTGTGTTCAGTAGTGTGTGTGTGTGTGTGTGTGTGAGTGTGTGTGTGTGTGTGTGAGTGTGTGTGTGTGTGTGTGTGTGTGTGAGTGTGTGTGTGTGTGTGTGTGTGTGTGTGAGTGTGTGTGTGTGTGAGAGAGAGTGTGTGTGTGTGTGTGTGAGTGTTCAGTAGTGTGTGTGTGTGTGTGTGAGAGTGTGAGTGTGTGTGAGAGTGTTTGTGTGTGTGAGAGTGTGTGTGAGTGTGTGTTCAGTAGTGTGTGTGTGTGTGTGAGTGTGTGAGTGTGTGAGTGTGAGTGTGTGTGAGTGTGTTCAGTAGTGTGTGTGTGTGTGAGTGTGTGTGTGTTCAGTAGTGTGTGTGTGTGTGTGAGTGTGTGTGTGTGTGTTCAGTAGTGTGTGTGTGTGTGTGTGAGTGTGTGTGTGTTCAGTAGTGTGTGTTTGTGTGAGTGAGAGTGTGTGTGTGTGTTTGAGTGAGTGTGTGTGTGTGAGTGTGAGTGTGTGTGTGTTCAGTAGTGTGTGTGTTTATAAATTGAAGACCACCCGAATGGACTGACTGACCAGGATGGCACAGACGTATCCCAGGGCGACAGTGAGGAATCATTCACACTGACCACCACAGAGACCTGACCGTAGAAGTCATCACTACGAGACCTCAGAAGAGTGTGAGTCTGTGTAGGATGTTGTGTTAGACTGATGCAGTGTGTGTGTGTGTGTGTGTGTGTTGGGTATGTATGAGTATGTGGGTGGTAAAGACAGCTTCTGCCACCAGCTGCTGCTCGGAGAGGTGTCGACAGACGCATTACAGCTCTCTCAGTGTGTGAGTGTGTGTGTGTGTGTGTGTGTGAGTGTGTGTGTGTGTGAGTGAGTGTGTGTGTGAGTGTGTGAGTGTGTGTGTGTGTTTGAGTGAGTGTGTGTGAGTGTGTGTGTGTGTGAGTGTGTGTGTGTGTGAGTGTGTGTGTGTGTGTGAGTGTGTGAGTGTGAGTGTGTGTGTGTGTGTGTGTGTGAGTGTGTGTTCAGTAGTGTGTGTGTGTGTGTGAGTGTGTGTGAGAGTGTGTGTGTGAGTGTGTGTGTGTGAGTGTGTGTGTGTGTGTGTGAGTGTGTGTGTGTGAGTGTGTGTGTGTGTGTGTGAGAGTGTGTGTGTGTGTGTTCAGTAGTGTGTGTGTGTGTGTGTGTGTGAGAGTGTGAGTGTGTGTGAGTGTGTATAAGTGTGTGTTCAGTAGTGTGTGTGTGTGTGTGAGTGTGTATAAGTGTGTGTTCAGTAGTGTGTGTGTGTATGTGAGTGTGTGGGTGTTCAGTAGTGTGTGTGTGTGTGTGAGTGTGAGTGTGTGTGTGTGAGTGTATTCGAGTGAGTGTGTGTGTGTGAGTGT
>CM038719.1:441825-444325 GCA_021613375.1 Megaleporinus macrocephalus
CAGACACCAAACACCACATCAAACGAATATTACATTTCAAATATATTCAAACCAAAAAACTTAAAACATTTATTTCCTTTTTTAATTCAAGAGTCTCACATACTGTAAACAGTGTCTAGTGATTCACTGACCTCCTGGTCACTACACACC
This sequence comes from Megaleporinus macrocephalus, assembly GCA_021613375.1. Taxonomy (NCBI): domain Eukaryota; kingdom Metazoa; phylum Chordata; class Actinopteri; order Characiformes; family Anostomidae; genus Megaleporinus; species Megaleporinus macrocephalus. The sequence goes on from CM038719.1 coordinate 441,976, forward strand.
ATATACGGAAACTAAGCTGCAAGCATAGCGCATTTGGTACGCCTCATGGTTGTGATGTCACAAACTCAGATTTACATATGACCACCTAGAACAGCGTATTCACACTGGAGTGTTGAAAAAGTGTTATTGTGTTATTGCATGTTTCAGCTGCTCAAAGCACAATATACAGCCAATCACCACGGCAACCATTTGCATATATCAATCTTAAAGGCACAGTAACCATAAAAGCCCAGCCTGCTGAATTCCAGATGAAGGCGGTTTGATGATTGTGTAATAATTAAATAATAAAATAATAATAATAATAATAAAGTAAAAGATTCTGGTTTAAAGGAGCAATGTCAACCATGATGCAACTTCAAACTCCTCCTCCTCCTCCCTCTCCACTCCTTATCAGACTAGGAGAGACGTTCCGAGTTCAGGATCAGACGTGGAGGAGGTGCACTGCCACCAGAGGAGCTAAGGAGGAGCGTGTAGCTCCCCCACGGCTGACTGTCAAGCCGTCACCGCGGAGGCGAGGAGTACCGGGGGGGGAGGAGATTGCAGAACTCAGTCTCTGCTCCAGCACCACAGGGGGGAGCACTCGACCCTGTGTTCTCTTATTGGTCAGCTCATGCACTCTGTACTGAACGGCATCCTGAGTAACAAGCTCCGCCCCCCACACTGCTGTGGCTGTTGGTGTCTGTTCTGCTGTATCAGTTTGATTCAGAGTCCGATTCTGAAAGTCCGGCAGAACAAGCTCCACCTTCAGTGGTCAGTTTTACTGGTTCACTGTTACAGAGTGGTCAGTTTTACTGGTTCACTGTTACAGAGTGGTTAGTTTTACTGGTTCACTGTTACAGATTGATCAGTGTTACTGGTTTACTGTCTCAGAGTGGTTAGTTTTACTGGTTTACTGTCTCAGAGTGGTCAGTTTTACTGGTTTACTGTCTCAGAGTGGTCAGTTTTACTGGTTTTGTGGCTCAGAGTGGTCAGTTTTACTGGTTTTCTGTTTCAGAGTGGTCGGTTTTACTGGTTTACTGTCTCAGAGTGGACAGTTTTACTGGTTTACAGTTTCAGAGTGGTCAGTTTTACTGGTTTCGTGTTTGAGGGTGGTCTGTTTTACTGGTTTACTGTCTCAGAGTGGTCAGTTTTACTGGTTTCGTGTTTCAGAGTGGTCAGTTTTACTGGTTTACAGTTTCAGAGTGGTCAGTTTTACTGGTTTCGTGTTTCAGGGTGGTCAGTTTTACTGGTTTTGTGTTTCAGAGTGGTCAGTTTTACTGGTTTTGTGTTTCAGAGTGGTCAGTTTTACTGGTTTACTGTTTCAGAGTGGTCAGTTTTACTGGTTTTGTGTTTCAGAGTGGTCAGTTTTACTGGTTTTGTGTTTCAGAGTGGTCAATTTTACTGGTTTCGTGTTTCAGGGTGGTCTGTTTTACTGGTTTACTGTTTCAGAGTGGTCAGTTTTACTGGTTTACTGTTTCAGAGTGGTTGGTTTTACTGGTTTACTGTTTCAGAGTGGTCAGTTTTACTGGTTTACTGTTTTAGAGTGGTTGGTTTTACTGGTTTACTGTTTCAGAGTGGTCAGTTTTACTGGTTTTGTGTTTCAGAGTGATCAGTTTTACTGGTTTACAGTTTCAGAGTGGTTGGTTTTACTGGTTTACTGTCTCAGAGTGGTCAGTTTTACTGGTTTCGTGTTTCAGAGTGGTTGGTTTTACTGGTTTACAGTTTCAGAGTGGTCAGTTTTACTGGTTTACAGTTTCAGAGTGGTTGGTTGTACTGGTTTACTGTCTCAGAGGGGTCAGTTTTACTGGTTTTGTGTTTCAGAGTGGTCAGTTTTACTGGTTTACAGTTTCAGAGAAGCGATCCCAAACTGGGAATAAGATTGAGATGGAAATGAGAGTGTTGGGTTTCCTAAGTGGAGCTCTGGGTCGGAAATAAACAGGAGTATGGGGCGGCCGGTTCGCGGTCGGCTCTGAAGGAGCTGCCCGGCTGCGGAGGCCGGAGGGTGGGCTGGAGGTGTGGAGGAGCTCCCGGTCTGGAGGCCTCAGTGACGGATTATAGCCTGACAGACGAGTCAGCCAGTGACGGTTTAATAGAGGCCTTTAAATCGGCTCCTCCTGAGGAATTTACAGTCCTGCTCCTGCGTGTGCGCACACACACACACACACACACATTTACTCACACACACACACACACACATTTACTCACTCACACACACACACACACACACACACACACACATTTACTCACACACACACACACACACACACACATTTACTCACACACACACACACACACACATTTACTCACACACACACACACACACACACACATTTACTCACACACACACACACACGCACATTTACTCACACAC
>CM038719.1:446825-474325 GCA_021613375.1 Megaleporinus macrocephalus
TTTCTAGACCAGTAAAACCACAAAGTACTACTGGTGTGTCACAGAGACACAGATCAGACAGTAAATCTCAGCACACAAGAAAGCACAAATCTGAGATAGAGACTCTGCACGTGAACTAAAGTTTCCTGCGTCCTCCGCACAGCTGGCTGGACAACACCGCCCCCTGCTGGACATGCTTGGACAGCACCGTGCACTGGATTACAGGTGGTGCAGCTCCACATATCCTGACTTCTCTCTGCATTTATTTATTTATTTGTTTATTTATTTATTTATTTATTTATTTATTGCTGTTTTGCATTAAAAGAAAGACCTGCAGTGCTGGTCACCAGTAAAACCAGTATATGTTGTGATTTGGATGCTGGTATGCTGGTCAGAGAGCATGACTACAATAGGTGACCAGATGAACAAGCACCAGGCCAGCATAAACCATTATAGAATACATGCTGGTCTGTGATGGTATATTATTAATAAATGCACTTTCTAAGTATTATTATTATTATTGTTATTATTATTATTAGTAGTAGTAGTAGTATTATGTCACTAAGACAAATGTATGGCCAAAACATTAACAGAGCAGCACAAATCAGTTTAATTAGTATTAACAGAATAAGAACTTTTAAGATATTGTACGTTTATATTTTAATTAATTAATTTTAAAAACACACAGAATAAAAACAGTTCACAGGTTTTTAAAAATCTGGTTTAAAATGATGTATGATGTTTGTATGTATAGAATGATGTATAGAATGATGTATGATGTTTGTATGTATAGAATGATGTATAGAATGATGTATGATGTTTGTATGTATAGAATGATGTATAGAATGATGTATGATTTATGTATGTATAGAATGATGTATAGAATGATGTATGTATGTATAGAATGATGTATAGAATGATGTATGATGTTTGTATGTATAGAATGATGTATAGAATAATGTATAGAATGATGTATATAATGATGTATGATGTTTGTATGTATAGAATGATGTATAGAATAATGTATAGAATGATGTATGATGTTTGTATGTATAGAATGATGTATAGAATGATGTATAGAATGATGTATGATGTTTGTATGTATAGAATAATGTATAGAATGATGTATGATGTATGTATGTATAGAATGATGTATAGAATGATGTATGATGTTTGTATGTATAGAATGATGTATAGAATGATGTATAAGATGTTCAGTATATGAAAGCTGGTGTGGGACTGAGACCTGGTGTAAAAAATAAATAAATAATAATATTTGTGTGATTTGTTTTATTTATACTATTTATAATACTAATTTAATTAAATACAATTTTAATGAAAATATTTTCTTATATTTCTTTATATAAACGTGTTTATTTGTTTATACTTATATATATTATTTGAAACTAAGTAGAATTAAACGCGCTGATGACGCGGTAAAGCCTGATTGGCTAACCGTTGCTGTGACTCCGCCCACAGCGGGTGAGCAGGTCAGCAGGTCAGCGCTGGAGAGCGGATTAATAAACAGTACTGAAATCAGTTTGTGGAGGTCACAGTGAGTTATTATTTATTACTGATCTGATTATTAGTTATTTATTTATTATCGGTAGTGTTTCTCAGTTAATACACCGTCAGCACTAACGCAGGTCGTGTCACTGCGCATGCGCGGACGAGTCAGCGTGTTGTATTGATACGAAACTGCATTAAAACCGTTTAATCAACTTCAATCACATCAAAGGAGGAGCTACAACACCTGAACACCCACACCTGTCCTGCAGCGCGAGAGCCCACAGGAGGTTCATCTTAAAGTAGTGACCATCAGAGGATCTAGATACAATACTAAATACTTAAAATAATAACTACTATTACTATTACGATTACCACAGGTTACTACAGGTTACTACAGATTACCACAGGTTACTACAGATTACTACAGGTTACTACAGATTACTACAGATTACTACATGTTACTACAGATTACTACAGATTACTACAGGTTACTACAGATTACTACAGGTTACTACAGATTACCACAGGTTACTACAGATTACTACAGGTTACTACAGGTTACTACAGATTACTACTGTTTACTACAGATTACTACAGGTTACTACAGATTACTACAGGTTACTACAGATTACCACAGGTTACTACAGATTACTACAGGTTACTACAGATTACTACAGATTACTACAGGTTACTACAGATTACTACAGGTTACTACAGATTACTACAGATTACTACTGTTTACTACAGATTACTACTGTACTACAGATTACTACTGTTTACCACAGATAACTACAGATTACTACAGGTTACTACAGATAACTACTATTTACTACAGATTACTACAGATTACTATTGTTTACTACAGATTACTACAGATTACTACTGTTTACTACAGATTACTACAGATTACTACTGTTCACTACAGATTACTACTGTTTACTACAGATTACTACAGATTACTACTGTTTACTACAGATTACTACTGTTTACTACAGATTACTACAGATTACTACTGTTTACTACAGATTACTACAGATTACTACAGATAACTACTGTTTACTACAGATTACTACAGATTACTACAGGTTACTACAGATTACTACTGTTTACTACAGGTTACTACTGTACTACAGATTACTACTGTTTACCACAGATAACTACAGATTACTACAGGTTACTACAGATTACTACTGTTTACTACAGATTACTACTGTTTACTACAGATTACTACAGATTACTACTGTTTACTACAGATTACTACAGATTACTACAGATAACTACTGTTTACTACAGATTACTACAGATTACTACAGGTTACTACAGATTACTACTGTTTACTACAGGTTACTACTGTACTACAGATTACTACTGTTTACCACAGATAACTACAGATTACTACAGTTTACTACAGATTACTACTGTTTACTACAGATTACTACAGGTTACTACAGATAACTACTGTTTACTACAGATTACTACAGATTACTACAGGTTACTACAGATTACTACTGTTTACTACAGGTTACTACTGTACTACAGATTACTACTGTTTACCACAGATAACTACAGATTACTACAGGTTACTACAGATAACTACTATTTACTACAGATTACTACAGATTACTATTGTTTACTACAGATTACTACTGTTTACTACAGATTACTACAGATTACTACTGTTTACTACAGATTACTACTGTTTACTACAGATTACTACTGTTTACTACAGATTACTACAGATTACTACTGTTTACTACAGATTACTACTGTTTACTACAGATTACTACAGGTTACTACAGATTACTACAGTTTACTACAGATTACTACTGTTTACTACAGATTACTACAGGTTACTACAGATTACTACTGTTTACTACAGATTACTACAGATTACTATTGTTTACTACAGATTACTACTGTTTACTACAGATTACTACTGTTTACTACAAATTACTACATGTTACTACAGATTACTACTGTTTACTACAGTTCACTACAGGTTACTACAGATAACTATTGTTTACTACAGATTACTACTGTTTACTACAGATTACTACTGTTTACTACAGATTACTACTGTTTACTACAAATTACTACATGTTACTACAGATTACTACTGTTTACTAAAGTTTACTACAGGTTACTACAGATAACTACAGATTACTACAGGGTACTACAAATAACTACAGATTACTACGGGTTACTACAGATTACTACTGTTTACTACAGATTTCTACAGATTACTACAGGTTACTACAGATAACTACAGATTACTACAGATTACTACAGATAACTACAGATTACTACAGGGTACTACAGATAACTACAGATAACTACAGATAACTACAGATTACTACAGATAACTACAGATTACTACAGGTTACTACAGATAACTACAGATTACTACAGGGTACTACAGATAACTACAGATAACTACAGATTACTACAGATTACTACAGATAACTACAGATTACTACAGATAACTACAGATTACTACAGATAACTACAGATTACTACAGGTTACTACAGATAACTACAGATTACTACAGATTACTACAGATAACTACAGGTTACTAAAGATAACTACTGTTTATTACAGATAACTACAGATTACTGCTGTTTACTACAGATTACTACAGGTTACTACAGATTACTACTGTTTACTACAGATAACTACAGATTACTACTGTTTACTACAGATTACTACAGGTTACTACAGATTACTACAGGTTACTACAGATTACTACAGGTTACTACAGATTACTACAGATTACTACTGTTTACTACAGATTACTACAGATTACTACTGTTTACTACAGATTACTACTGTTTACTACAGATTACTACAGGTTACTACAGATTACTACTGTTTACTACAGATAACTACTGTTTACTACAGATTACTACAGATTACTACAGATTACTACTGTTTACTTCAGATTACTACAGATTATTACAGGTTACTACAGATAGCTACTGTTTACAACATATTACTACAGATTACTACAGGTTACTACAGATTACTACTGTTTAATACAGATTACTACAGATTACTATTGTTTACTACAGATTACTACTGTGTACTACTGTTTACTACAGATTACTACTCTTTACTACAGATCACTACAGATTACTACTCTTTACTACAGATTTCTACTGTTTACTACAGATTACTACAGTTTACTACAGATTACTACAGATTACTACAGATTACTACAGGTTACTACAGATTACTTCTGTTTACTACAGATTACTACAGATTACTACTGTTTACTACAGATAACTACAGGTTACTACAGATAACTACAGATTACTGCAGGTTATTACAGATTACTACAGATTACTACTGTTTACTACAGATTACTAAAGATTACTACTGTTTACTACAGATTACTACAGATTACTACTGTTTACTACAGATAACTACAGGTTACTACAGATAACTACAGATTACTGCAGGTTATTACAGATTACTACAGATTACTACTGTTTACTACAGATTACTAAAGATTACTACTGTTTACTACAGATTACTTCAGATTACTACTGTTTAATACAAATTATTACAGGTTACTACAGATAACTACAGATTACTACAGGTTACTACAGATAACTACTGTTTACTACAGATTACTACTGTTTACTACAGATTACTACAGGTTACTACAGATAACTACTGTTTACCACAGATTACTACAGATTACTACAGGTTACTACTGTTTACTGCAGATTACTACAGATAACTACTGTTTACTACAGATTACTACTGTTTACTACAGATTACTACAGGTTACTACAGATAACTACTGTTTACTACAGATTACTACAGATTACTACAGGTTACTACTGTTTACTACAGATTACTACAGATTACTACTGTTTACTACAGATTACTACAGATAACTACAGATTACTACAGATTACTACAGTTTACTACAGATTACTACAGATTACTACAGATTACTACTGTTTACTACAGATAACTACAAGTTACTACAGATTACTACAGGTTACTACAGATTACTACAGATTACTACAGGTTACTACAGAGTACTACAGATTACTACAGGTTACTACAGAGTACTACAGGTTTCTACAGATAATTACAGATTACTACAGGTTACTACAGATTGCTACAGGTTACTACAGAGTACTACAGATTACTACAGATAACTACAGATTACTACTGTTTACTACAGATTACTACAGGTTACTACTGTTTACTACAGATTACTACTGTTTACTACAGATTACTACAGATTACTACTGTTTACTACAGATTACTACAGATTACTACTGTTTACTACATATTACTACTGTTTACTACAGATTACTACAGATAACTACAGATTACTACAGATTACTACTGTTTACTACAGATTACTACAGGTTACTACAGATTACTACTGTTTACTACAGGTTACTACTGTTTACTACAGATTACTACAGATTACTACTGTTTACTACAGATTACTACAGGTTACTACAGATTGCTACAGGTTACTACAGAGTACTACAGATTACTACAGATTACTACAGATAACTACAGATTACTACTGTTTACTACAGATTACTACAGGTTACTACTGTTTACTACAGATTACTACTGTTTACTACAGATTACAACTGTTTACCACAGATTACTACAGATTACTACAGGTTACTACAGATTACTACAGATATCTACAGATTGCTACTTTTTACCACAGATTACTACAGATTACTACAGGTTACTACAGATTACTACAGATATCTACAGATTGCTACTTTTTACCACAGATTACTACAGATTACTACAGGTTACTACAGATTACTACTGTTTACCACAGATTACTACAGATTACTACAGGTTACTACAGATTACTACAGATATCTACAGATTACTACAGATTACTACAGGTTACTACAGATTACTACTGTTTACCACAGATTACTACAGATTACTACAGGTTACTACAGATTACTACAGTTTACCACAGTTTACTACAGATTACTACAGGTTACTACAGATTACTACTATTTACTACAGATTACTACAGATTACTACAGGTTACTACAGATTACTACTGTTTACCACAGATTACTACAGATTACTACAGATTACTACAGTTTACTACAGATTACTACAGATTACTACTGTTTACTACAGATTACTACAGATTACTACACATTACTACTGTTTACTACAAGTTACTACAGATTACTACAGGTTACTACAGATTACTACTGTTTACCACAGATTACTACAGATTACTACAGATTACCACTGTTTACTACAGATTACTACAGATTGCTACAGATTACTACAGATTACTACAGGTTACTACAGATTACTACTGTTTACCACAGATTACTACAGATTACTACAGGTTACTACAGATTACTACAGATATCTACAGATTACTACAGATTACTACAGGTTACTACAGATTACTACTGTTTACCACAGATTACTACAGATTACTACAGGTTACTACAGATTACTACAGTTTACCACAGATTACTACAGATTACTACAGGTTACTACAGATTACTACTATTTACTACAGATTACTACAGATTACTACAGGTTACTACAGATTACTACTGTTTACCACAGATTACTACAGATTACTACAGATTACTACAGTTTACTACAGATTACTACAGATTACTACTGTTTACTACAGATTACTACAGATTACTACACATTACTACTGTTTACTACAAGTTACTACAGATTACTACAGGTTACTACAGATTACTACTGTTTACCACAGATTACTACAGATTACTACAGATTACCACTGTTTACTACAGATTACTACAGATTGCTACAGGTTACTACAGATTACTACTGTTTACCACAGATTACTACAGATTACTACAGATTACTACTGTTTACTACAGGTTACTACAGATTACTACAGATTACTACAGATTACTACTGTTTACCACAGATTACTACAGATTACTACAGATTACTACAGGTTACTACAGTTTACTACAGATATCTACAGATTATACTATATACTATACTATAGTAGTATAGTAGTCTTAGTGTGTGTATTATTAGTGTGTATTATTAGTGTATATTATTAGTGTGTATTATTAGTGTGTGTATTATTAGTGTATATTATTTGTGTGTATTATTAGTGTATATTATTAGAGTGTGTATTATTAGTGTGTATTATTAGTGTGTATTATTAGTGGGTGTATTATGAGTGTGTATTATTAGTGTGTGTATTATTAGTGTGTATTATTAGTGTATGTATTATTGGTGTGTATTATTAGTGTGTGTATTATTAGTGTGTGTATTATTAGTGTGTATTATTAGTGTTTGTATTATTAGTGTTTATTATTTGTGTGTATTGATAGTGTGTATTATTAGTGTGTGTATTATTAGTGTGTATTATTAGTGTGTGTATTATTAGTGTGTGTATTGATAGTGTGTATTATAAGTGTGTGTATTATTAGTGTGTATTATTAGTGTGTGTATTATTAGTGTGTATTATTAGTGTGTGTATTGATAGTGTGTATTATTAGTGTGTGTATTATTAGTGTGTATTATTAGTGTGTATTGATAGTGTGTATTATTAGTGTGTATTGATAGTGTGTATTATTAGTGTGTGTATTATTAGTGTGTGTATTGATAGTGTGTATTATTAGTGTATATTATTAGTGTGTGTATTATTAGTGTGTATTATTAGTGTGTATTATTAGTGTGTGTATTGATAGTGTGTATTATTAGTGTGTGTATTATTAGTGTGTGTATTGATAGTGTGTATTATTAGTGTGTATTATTAGTGTGTGTATTATTAGTGTGTATTATTAGTGTGTATCATTAGTGTGTATTATCAGTGTGTATTATTAGTGTGTACTATTTGTGTTTGTTATGATTTTTATTTACCTTTGTTGTTGTTGTTGTTAGATGTTTGTGTTTTGATTTAAATGTTTATTTTATTTCTGTATTCTACTTCTCTCCAGTAGATGGTGCTGTTGAGTCAGTGAGTGTATTAACAGGCAGCGGAGCAGCTCCTCAGAGATGCAGGACCCCGGGTGGAAAGAGGTGATGATCTTCTTTCTCATCTTCTCCCTCTATTCACTGTCTCACTGTGTCTCACTGTGTCTTACTGAGTCCTACTGAGTTTCACTGAGTCTCACTGTGTCTTACTGAGTCTCACTGTGTCTCACTGAGTCTCATGGAGTCTCACTGAGTCTCACTGAGTCTCACTGTGTCTTACTGTGTCTCATTGTGTCTCACTGTGTCTCACTGTAAAGGAGTTTTGGGTTCTTTCACAGGCGGCCCAGAGGAGGGCTTCACAGTTTCTGACTCTAATAACTCCGAGGCAGAGATCTGACAGTGACAGTGAGTCTGATAATGCTAAGACGGAAATGGAGTCTGGTCTTCACAGCAGTGGCAGAAATGAAGATCACTCACAGGCTGAAGATGGAGGTGTGGAGACCAGACCAGCTTCCCCTGATGGTCCTAATGAGTCTGCACAGAGAAACAAAGCTGAGAGTCAGCGTTCATCACCACCCAGATCACCTGAACCAGATCACACAGGTAAGAAGAACACGTCACAGGTCTCAGGAGAACATGCTATCTATCTATCTATCTATCTATCTATCTATCTATCTATCTATCTATCTATGTGTCTGTCTATCTATGTGTCTGTCTATCTATGTGTCTGTCTATCTATTAGTGGAGAACTTCAGATCTGCTGGAAGAGAAGAATCACACGTTCACGCTGAAAATACACACAGTCCAGTTCCAGCCAAGTTCCAGAAGAGATTCAGCTATTCTTCTTCCTCCAGGCAGATCAACCACATGGAGAATTTAACTTTTACAGCAGAAGCTGATCATCTCACTGAGTCTCAGACTGATGGTAAGTGTTTATCAGTAATATAAAATTAATCAGCTAATTAATAAAACACAGACAGGTCACTTCATCAGCTCCACCTCCCTGTACCTCCACCCACTGACCACTGTATCAGCTTCACTGACCATACAGGACCTCCACTCACTGTCCACTGTATCAGCTCCACTGACCATACAGGACCTCCACTCACTGTCCACTGTATCAGCTCCACTGACCATACAGGACCTCCACTCACTGTCCACTGTATCAGCTCCACTGACCATACAGGACCTCCACCCACTGACCACTGTATCAGCTTCACTGACCATACAGGACCTACACTCACTGTCCACTGTATCAGCTCCACGGGCCATACAGGACCTCCACCCACTGACCACTGTATCAGCTCCACTGACCATACAGGACCTCCACTCACTGTCCACTGTATCAGCTCCACTGACCATACAGGACCTCCACTCACTGTCCACTGTGGGTGGTTTCCTATGGGTTGTGTCCTGTGGACAGTGTCTGTGGGCAGTGTCCTGTGGGCAGTGTCTGTGGGCAGTGTCCTGTGGGTGGTTTCCTGTGGGCAGTGTCCTGTGGGCAGTGTCTGTGGGCAGTGTCTGTGGGCAGTGTCCTGTGGGCGGTGTCTGTGGGCGGTGTCCTGTGGGCGGTGTCCTGTGGGCGGTGTCCTGTGGGCAGTGTCTGTGGGCAGTGTCCTGTGGGCAGTGTCTGTGGGCAGTGTCCTGTGGGCAGTGTCTGTGGGCGGTGTCCTGTGGACAGTGCCCTGTGGGCAGTGTCTGTGGGCGGTGTCCTGTGGGCAGTGTCCTGTGGGCAGTGTCTGTGAACGGTGTCCTGTGGACAGTGTCCTGTGGGCAGTGTCTGTGGGCGGTGTCCTGTGGGCAGTGTCTGTGGGCGGTGTCCTGTGGGCGGTGTCCTGTGGACAGTGTCCTGTGGGCAGTGTCTGTGGGCGGTGTCCTGTGGGCAGTGTCCTGTGGGCAGTGTCTGTGGGCGGTGTCCTGTGGGTGGTTTCCTGTGGGCAGTGTCCTGTGGGCAGTGTCTGTGGGCAGTGTCCTGTGGGCGGTGTCTGTGGGCGGTGTCCTGTGGGCGGTGTCCTGTGGGCGGTGTCCTGTGGGCAGTGTCTGTGGGCAGTGTCCTGTGGGCAGTGTCTGTGGGCAGTGTCCTGTGGGCAGTGTCTGTGGGCAGTGTCTGTGGGCAGTGTCCTGTGGGTGGTTTCCTGTGGGCAGTGTCCTGTGGGCAGTGTCTGTGGGCAGTGTCCTGTGGGCGGTGTCTGTGGGCGGTGTCCTGTGGGCGGTGTCCTGTGGGCGGTGTCCTGTGGGCAGTGTCTGTGGGCAGTGTCCTGTGGGCAGTGTCTGTGGGCAGTGTCCTGTGGGCAGTGTCTGTGGGCGGTGTCCTGTGGACAGTGCCCTGTGGGCAGTGTCTGTGGGCGGTGTCCTGTGGGCAGTGTCCTGTGGGCAGTGTCTGTGGGTGGTGTCCTGTGGACAGTGCCCTGTGGGCAGTGTCTGTGGGCGGTGTCCTGTGGGCAGTGTCCTGTGGGCGGTGTCCTGTGGGCGGTGTCCTGTGGGCGGTGTCCTGTGGGCAGTGTCTGTGGGCAGTGTCCTGTGGGCAGTGTCTGTGGGCAGTGTCCTGTGGGCAGTGTCTGTGGGCGGTGTCCTGTGGACAGTGCCCTGTGGGCAGTGTCTGTGGGCAGTGTCCTGTGGGCAGTGTCTGTGAACGGTGTCCTGTGGACAGTGTCCTGTGGGCAGTGTCTGTGGGCGGTGTCCTGTGGGCAGTGTCTGTGGGCGGTGTCCTGTGGGCGGTGTCCTGTGGACAGTGTCCTGTGGGCAGTGTCTGTGGGCGGTGTCCTGTGGGCAGTGTCCTGTGGGCAGTGTCTGTGGGCGGTGTCCTGTGTTTCCCTTCCTTGTACAGATGGATTATCTGGTCTGATCTCAGACGTGAGTGAGTGGGGGGCTCGGGGTCCTGTGCAGTACTCTGGGTACTGAATCGTGAACTGAATAAGGACCTGACTGGTGTTTGTATGTTGTTATGTGTGTTTGTGTCTCAGCGTTTAGGACGGTGTTCCAGCACTTCGACAGGAACCATGCGGACTGTATCGATGCAGGAACTTTGAGCTCCACTCTGGAATCTGTGGGAATCTCCATCACCTCAGGAGAAGTTCAGGCTGCTCTGAAGAGAGCTGACTACGATGGTGCGTGACTCCTCCCACTGCTGGAGCAGGACGGTACGGCTGTCTCACTGGGCTGTATCGTCCTGAGTGCTGAATTTGGAAACTCTTCTGACGGGGGTACTAAATGTCCTGCTGCAGAACGTGTGGGTGGAGCTAGTGATGCTGCAAACCACTGATGATGAATAACCTACTAACCTACTAACCTACTAACCTACTAACTTACTAACTTACTAACTATCCCGAATCTCTGATCAGGTTTCTGTGTTTCAGAAGACGGAGTGGTGGGATTTCACGACTTCCTGTCTGTGATGACTGACTGCCAGCAGTTCTCCAAGTGCATGAAAGGTGGGTTCTTATCTCACCTAGCTTCACCTTTAGAACATCTTAAAGGAGCAATATGTAAATTAGTATTTCAGTTTAAAATATTCCAAAACTAATTAAAATTATTTACGGAGAATTAATTATGGAGTGTCTGTGAGTTAAAGACGTCTGTGTGTGGTGTTACAGAAATATCTTCTGAAATTAGCATGCTAACCAGCTCATCCTGTCCTGTAATACCACTTTGTACCTGAAGAGGTGCTAGTGAGTGACTGTAGTGAGGAGTTAGTACATTACTAGTGAGAGGAGTGGTCCTGTGTTCTGGTACTGACTGTAGATATACGCTCAGAAAGTTCTGATGATGTATTTGATAAAGTGATGATAACAGGATGTGTTGTTGTTGTCTGATGCAGGTGGTCTTTATTCTTTATTCTTTATTCAGACCCCATTAGCTTCCACACTGTGGTCGCTAGTCTTCCTGGAGTCCACACAAAAACAAACAATCAAGAATCAACATAAATTAAACAAATGCAAAACAAAAATCCAAAACCAGCAGACATTAAAAAACAGCGCCCCCTACATTCATACAAGCGTAAACCCGTTCTGTTTCAGTAGTGTTTTAAAGTAGTTCTACTGATTACCTGCTGTTCTCCCCGGCTGACCTGAGCTCACCTGCCATGTTTTAAGACAAAAGCCTGAAAATCTGATTGGTCTGATGTCCCTCTGTTCTCCGTCTCCGTCTCTGCGCAGTGGAGGGGACAGACCGAGTGGACGTGTCTGAGAAGGTGTTCTATAAAACTCTGACTGAACTACTGAACGCTGGAGTTCTTCCCCGCCGCGCTGCACAGGACATCATACAGTACGTAGTGTTCACTACACTGTTCACTATACTGTTCACTACAGTGCTAACTACAATACTGAGTACATTGTTAACTACAGAGTTCACTACAGTGTTCACAACAGTATTAACTACAGTATTAACTACAGTGCTAACTACAGTGTTCACTACAGTATTAACTACAATATTAAGTACATTGTTAACTACAGAGTTCACTACAGTATTAACTACAGTATTAACTACAGTGTTCACTACAGTGTTCACTACAGTATTAACTACAGTATTAACTACAGTGTTCACTACAGAGTTCACTACAGTGTTCACTACAGTATTAACTACAGTATTAACTACAGTGTTCACTACAGTGTTCACTACAGTGCTAACTACAGTGCTAACTAGTGTTCACTACAGTGCTAACTACAGTGCTAACTACAGTGTTCACTACAGTGTTAACTACAATATTAAGTACATTGTTAACTACAGTGTTCACTACAGTGTTCACTACAGTGCTAACTACAGTGTTCACTACAGTGTTCACTACAGTGTTAACTACAGTGTTAACTACAGTGTTCACTACAGTGTTAACTACATTGTTCACTACCGTTTTCACTACAGTGTTAACTACAGTGTTACCTACAGTGTTCACTACAGTGTTAACTACATTGTTCACTACAGTTTTCACTACAGTATTTACTACAGTATTTACTACAGTATACACTACAGTGTTTACTACAGTGGTCACTATTTACTGAAGCTGATTGGCTGCTGTTTACAGCATCTGCTCTTCATTTCTTTCTTAGACAGACATACTGATAGATAGGTCGATTCTGATTGGTCTGTAGGTACTACCATAAGAAGACTCTGCGTCTGATTGGTCAGACAGCGCGTCTGGGATATGCCGGTGGTCACGTTCTTACTTACTATTCCAGAGGAGCTCACCTGCTCGGACTCACCTGTAAGCAGCTGCGGAAGTACCTGAAGCCTCTGGATACGAATCTGGGTACGAGCTACAGTCCTTATCTACAGCATCCCAGTCTGAAAGGTGGCCTCGCTCACACACACATGCCTCCACACCACGGCCTGCTGATGCTGGAGGGCCGGGTGAAGACCACCAAGACCTGGAAGACTGTGGAGATCGAGGATCAGATCCGAAAGGTGGAACCGCAGTGTTGCTTTCAGTATCAGTGCATGCTTCGGTTCTACAGTACAGAAGTAATCCATGTGTTTTTACTCCAGCTGTCAATCAAGCACCCCGGGATGAAAACCAAGGAGATGATCACTCCGGTGCAGATCCGGATGAACCTGGCGCCGGGAGAGCAAGACCACCTCACCTTTGACCAACTCGAACAGATTGTGTCCAAAGTAAGCTGTTTCACGGAAATTACACTTAAACACTCCAGCACTCCTCACGTTCCAGCCCATTTCTCTGTTACATGCTGACATCATCTCATAACACACTCCTTATTGCCCCGCCTACCAGCAAACTCAGCTCACCACCACACAATGCACTAGAAATAGTGGAGACCATGCAGGGTCCAGCCACTCTGGTGATTGACCAAACAGAACAGAGTAGGCGAGCTGACCAATCAGAGCTCAATGTGCTCATGAGCTCAGGAGGTGGGGCTTAAAGACACAGGAGCTCTAATGAATTGTACAGTCAGACAATACAAGTGAAATATTGTGTTTTTAGAAAATACTATAGTAAATCTTCTATAGCAGTAATGATAAAATCTGACATTTAATAAAAATATAATAATAATAATAGAGCTGATAGTTTAAAAGTCTTTATCTGACCAGTAAGTGTCTGATTACCAGTAAGAACAGATGTAAATAATCAGACATACAGTACAAAGTGACATGAATATGTTATTGTGAGAGAAGTAGATCAGATCTTGATCCAGTTTGAAGAACAAAGTTAGGTTCCAGATTTCTCCTGGACGCCCCAGACATTGTATGAATGTGTTCAGTTCCTTCAGCAGCAAATCTTGATTTATCTTAATGAAGTACTGAGCAGTCAAAGCAGGTATTAGATGAGAACTAATAATAATACTGGGTTGTTTAGGAGAAGCTTGGAAAGAGTTAAATAAACACACTGACGTATGAAAAACACTACTTACTCTATTAATACAGATTAATATTAAATAATGAAGTGTAAAAGCACTACTTACTCTATTAATACTGTTTAATATTTAATAATAAAGTGTAAAAGCTCTACTTACTCTATTAATACTGTTTAATATTCAATAATAAAGTGTAAAAGCTCTACTTACTCTATTAATACTGATTAATATTTAATAATAAAGTGTAAAAGCTCTGCTTACTCTATTAATACTGTTTAATATGTAATAATACAGTGTAAAAGCTTTACTTACTCTATTAATACTGTTTAATATTTAATAATAAAGTGTAAAAGCTCTACTTACTCTATTAATACTGATTAATATTTAATAATAAAGTGTAAAAGCACTACTTACTCTATTAATACTGTTTAATATTTAATAATAAAGTGTAAAGCTCTACTTACTCTATTAATACTGTTGAATATTTAATAATAAAGTGTAAAAGCACTACTTACTCTATTAATACTGATTAATATTTAATAATAAAGTATAAAAGCTCTATTTGCTCTATTAATACTGTTTAATATTTAATAATAAAGAGTAAAAACTGTACTTACTCTATTAATACTGTTTAATATTTAATAATAAAGTGTAAAAGTTGTACTTACTCTATTAATACTGTTCAATATTTAATAATAAAGTGTAAAAGCTCTACTTACTCTATTAATACTGTTTAATATTTAATAATAAAGTGTAAAAGCTCTACTTACTATATTAATACTGTTTAATATTTAATAATAAAGTATAAAAGCACTAGTTACTCTATTAATACTGTTTAATAATTTATAATAAAGTGTAAAAGCACTAGTTACTCTATTAATACTGTTTAATATTTAATAATAAAGTGTAAAAGTACTATTTACTCTATTAATATTGTTTAATATTTAATAATAAAGTGTAAAAGCACTACTTACTCTATTAATAATGTTTAATATTTAATAATAAAGTGTAAAAGCTCTACTTACTCTATTAATACTGTTTAATATTTAAAAATAAACTGTAAAAACACTACTTACTCTATTAATACTTTTTAATAATTTACAATAAAGTGTAAAAGCTCTACTTTATTAACACTGATTAATATTTAATAATAAAGTGTAAAAGATCTACTTACTCATTTAATACTCTTTAATATTTAATAAATTGTAAAAGCTGTACTTACTCTGTTAATACTGTTTAATATTTATTAATAAAGTGCAAAAGCTCTACTCTATTAATACTGTTTAATATTTAATAATAAAGTGTAAAAGCTCTACTTACTCTATTAATACTGTTTAATATTTAATAATAAAGTGTAAAAGCTCTACTTACTCTATTAATACTGTTTAATATTAAATAATAGTGTAAAAGCTCTACTTACTCTATTAATGCTGTTTAATATTTAATAATAAAGTGTAAAAGCCCTATTTACTCTGTTAATACTGATTAATATTTAATAATAAAGTGTAAAAGCACTACACTATTAATACTGTTTAATATTTAATAATAAAGTATGAAAGCTCTACTTACTCTATTAATACTGTTTAATATTTAATAATAAAGTGTAAAAGCTCTACTTACTCTATGAATACTGTTTAATATTTAATAATAAAGCATAAAAGCTCTCCTTACTCTATTAATACTGATTAATATTTAATAATAAAGTGTAAAAGCTCTACTCTATTAATACTGTTTAATATTTAATAATGAAGTATAAAAGCTCTACTTACTCTATTAATACTGTTTAATATTTAATAATAAAGTGTAAAAGCTCTACTTACTATATTAATACTGTTCAATATTTACTAATAAAAAAGTGTAAAAGCACTACTTACTCTATTAATACTGATTAATATTTAATAATAAAGTGTAAAAGTACTACTTACTCTATTAATACTGTTTAATATTTAATAATAAAGTGTAAAAGCTCTACTTACTCTATTAATACTCTTCAATAATTATTAATAAAAAAGTGTAAATGCACCACTTACTCTATTAATATTGATTAATATTTAATATTAAAGTGTAAAAGCACTACTTATTCTATTAATACTGTTTCATATTTAATAAAAAAGTGTAAATGCACGACTTACACTATTAATATTGATTAGTATTTAATATTAAAATGTAAAAGCACTACTTCCTATATTAATACTGATTAATATTTAATAATAAAGTGTAAAAGCTCCACTTGCTCTATTAATACTGATTAATATTTAATAATAAAGTGTAAAAGCACTACTTACTCAATTAATACTGATTAATATTTAATAATAAAGTGTAAAAAGCTCTACTCTATTAATACTGTTTAATATTTATTAATAAAGTGTAAAAGCTCTACTCTATTAATACTGATTAATATTTAATAATGAAGTATAAAAGCTCTACTTACTATATTAATACTGTTCAATATTTATTAATAAAAAAGTGTAAATGCACTACTTACTCTATTAATATTGATTAATATTTAATATTAAAGTGTAAAAATACTACTTACTCTATTAATACTGTTTAATATTTAATAATAAAGTGTAAAGCTCTACTTACTCTATTAATACTGTTTAATATTTAATAATAATAAAGTGTAAAAGCTCTACTTACTCTATTAATACTGTTCAATATTTATTAATAAAAAAGTGTAAATGCACTACTTATTCTGTTAATATTGATTAATATTTAATATTAAAGTGTAAAAGCTCTACTTATTCTATTAATACTGTTTTATATTTAATAAAAAAAGTGTAAATGCACGACTTACACTATTAATATTGATTAATATTTAATAAAAAAGTGTAAAAGCACTACTTACTCTATTAATACTGATTAATATTTAATAATAAAGTGTAAAAGCTCTACTTACTCTATTAATACTGTTTAATATTTAATAAAAAAAGTGTAAAAGCACTACTTACTCTATTAATACTGTTTAATATTTAATAATAAAGTGTAAAACTCTACTTACTCTATTATTACTGATTAATATTTAATAATAAAGTGTAAAAGTACTACTTACTCTATTAATACTTTTTAATATTTAATAATAAAGTGTAAAGCTCTACTTACTCTATTAATACTGTTTAATATTCAATAATAAAAAAGTGTAAAAGCACTACTTACTCTATTATTACTGTTTAATATTTAATATTAAGGTGTAAAAGCACTACTTACTATATTAATACTGTTTAATATTTAATAAAAAAGTGTAAAAGCACTACTTTATTAATACTGATTAATATTTAATAATAAAGTGTAAAAGCACTACTTACTCTATTAATACTGTTTAATATTTAATAATGAAGTGTAAAAGCTTTATTTACTCTGTTAATACTGTTTAATATTTATTAATAAGGTGTAAAGCTCTACTTACTCTATTAATACTGTTTAATATTTAATAATAAAAAAGTGTAAAAGCACTACTTACTCTAATAATACTTTTTAATATTTAATAATAAAGTGTAAAAGCTCTACTTACTCTATTAATACTGATTAATATTTAATAATAAAGTGTAAAAGCTCTACTTACTCTATTAATACTGATTAATATTTAATAATAAAGTGTAAAAGCTCTACTCTATTAATACTGTTTAATATTTAATAATGAAGTATAAAAGCTCTACTTACTCTATTAATACTGTTTAATATTTAATAATAAAGTGTAAAAGCTCTACTCTATTAATATTGATTAATATTTAATAATAAAGTATAAAAGCTCTACTTACTTTATTAATACTGTTCAATATTTACTAATAAAAAAGTGTAAAAGCACTGCTTACTCTATTAATACTGATTAATATTTAATAATAAAGTGTAAAAGTACTACTTACTCTATTAATACTGTTTAATATTTAATAATAAAGTGTAAAAGCTCTACTTAGTCTATTAATACTGTTCAATAATTATTAATAAAAAAGTGTAAATGCACCACTTGCTCTATTAATATTGATTAATATTTAATATTAAAGTGTAAAAGCACTACTTATTCTATTAATACTGTTTCATATTTAATAAAAAAGTGTAAATGCACGACTTACACTATTAATATTGATTAATATTTAATATTAAAGTGTAAAAGCACTACTTCCTCTATTAATACTGATTAATATTTAATAATAAAGTGTAAAAGCTCCACTTGCTCTATTAATACTGATTAATATTTAAGAATAAAGTGTAAAAGCACTACTTACTCTATTAATACTGATTAATATTTAATAATAAAGTGTAAAAGCTCTACTCTATTAATACTGTTTAATATTTATTAATAAAGTATAAAAGCTCTACTTACTCTATTAATACTGTTTAATATTTAATAATAAAGTGTAAAAGCTCTACTCTATTAATACTGATTAATATTTAATAATGAAGTATAAAAGCTCTACTTACTATATTAATACTGTTCAATATTTATTAATAAAAAAGTGTAAATGCACTACTTACTCTATTAATATTGATTAATATTTAATATTAAAGTGTAAAAATACTACTTACTCTATTAATACTGTTTAATATTTAATAATACAGTATAAAGCTCTACTTACTCTATTAATACTGTTTAATATTTAATAATAATAAAGTGTAAAAGCTCTACTTACTCTATTAATACTGTTCATAATTTATTAATAAAAAAGTGTAAATGCACTACTTATTCTATTAATATTGATTAATATTTAATATTAAAGTGTAAAAGCACTACTTATTCTATTAATACTGTTTCATATTTAATAAAAAAAGTATAAAAGCACTACTTACTCTATTAATACTGTTTAATATTTAATAATGAAGTGTAAAAGCACTACTTACTCTATTAATACTGTTTAATATTTAATAATAAAGTGTAAAAGCTCTACTTACTCTATTAATACTGTTTAATATTTAATAATAAAAAAGTGTAAAAGCACTACTTACTCTATTAATACTGTTTAATATTTAATAACAAAGTGTAAAGCTCTGCTTACTCTATTAATACTGTTTAATATTTAATAATAAAGTGTAAAAGCACTACTTACTCTATTAATACTGATTAATATTTAATAAAGTGTAAAAGCTCTACTTACTCTATTAATACTGTTTAATATTTAATAAAAAAAGTGTAAAAGCACTACTTACTCTATTAATACTGTTTAATATTTAATAATAAAGTGTAAAAGCTCTACTTACTCTATTAATACTGATTAATATTTAATAATAAAGTGTAAAAGTACTACTTACTCTATTAATACTTTTTAATATTTAATATTAAAGTGTAAAGCTCTGCCTACTCTATTAATACTGTTTAATATTTAATAATAAAGTGTAAAAGCTCTACTTACTCTATTAATACTGTTTAATATTTAATAAAAAAAGTGTAAAAGCACTACTTACTCTATTAATACTGTTTAATATTTAATAATAAAAAAGTGTAAAAACACTACTTACTCTATTA
This sequence comes from Megaleporinus macrocephalus, assembly GCA_021613375.1. Taxonomy (NCBI): domain Eukaryota; kingdom Metazoa; phylum Chordata; class Actinopteri; order Characiformes; family Anostomidae; genus Megaleporinus; species Megaleporinus macrocephalus. Next base: position 467,017 of record CM038719.1, read on the forward strand.
ATACTGATTAATATTTAATAATAAAGTGTAAAAGTACTACTTACTCTATTAATACTTTTTAATATTTAATATTAAAGTGTAAAGCTCTACTTACTCTATTAATACTGTTTAATATTTAATAATAAAAAAGTGTAAAAGCACTACTTACTCTATTAATACTGTTTAATATTTAATATTAAGGTGTAAAAGCACTACTTACTCTATTAATACTGTTTAATATTTAATAATAAAGTGTAAAAGCTCTACTTACTCTATTAATACTGATTAATATTTAATAATAAAGTGTAAAAGCACTACTTACTCTATTAATACTGTTTAATATTTAATAATAAAGTGTAAAAGCTTTATTTACTCTGTTAATACTGTTTAATATTTATTAATAAGGAGTAAAGCTCTACTTACTTTATCAATACTGTTTAATATTTAATAATAAAAAAGTGTAAAAACACTACTTACTCTAATAATACTTTTTAATATTTAATAATAAAGTGTAAAAGCTCTACTTACTCTATTAATACTGATTAATATTTAATTATAAAGTGTAAAAGCACTACTTACTCTATTAATACTGTTTAATATTTAATAATAAAAAAGTGTAAAAGCACTACTTACTCTATTAATACTGTTTAATATTTAATAACAAAGTGTAAAGCTCTACTTACTCTATTAATACTGTTTAATATTTAAGAATAAAGTGTAAAAGCACTACTTACTCTATTAATACTGATTAATATTTAATAATAAAGTGTAAAAGCTCTACTTACTCTATTAATACTGTTTATTATTTAATAAAAAAGTGTAAAAGCACTACTTACTCTATTAATACTGTTTAATATTTAATAATAAAGTGTAAAAGTACTACTTACTCTATTCATACTTTTTAATATTTAATATTAAAGTGTAAAGCTCTACTTACTCTATTAATACTGTTTAATATTTAATAATAAAAAAGTGTAAAAGCACTACTTACTCTATTAATACTGTTTAATATTTAATATTAAGGTGTAAAAGCACCACTTACTCTATTAATACTGTTTAATATTTAATAATAAAGTGTAAAAGCTCTACTTACACTATTAATACTGATTAATATTTAATAATAAAGTGTAAAAGCACTACTTACTCTATTAATACTGTTTAATATTTAATAATAAAGTGTAAAAGCTTTATTTACTCTGTTAATACTGTTTAATATTCATTAATAAGGAGTAAAGCTCTACTTACTCTATCAATACTGTTTAATATTTAATAATAAAAAAGTGTAAAAACACTACTTACTCTAATAATACTTTTTAATATTTAATAATAAAGTGTAAAAGCTCTACTTACTCTATTAATACTGATTAATATTTAATTATAAAGTGTAAAAGCACTACTTACTCTATTAATACTGTGTAATATTTAATAATAAAGTGTAAAAGCTCTACTTACTCTATTAATACTGTTTAATATTTAATAATAAAAAAGTGTAAAATCACTACTTACTCCATTAATACTGTTTAATATTTAATAATAAAGTGTAAAGCTCTACTTACTCTGTTAATACTGTTTAATATTTAATAATAAAAAAGTGTAAAAGCACTACTTACTCTATTAATACTGTTTAATTTTTAATAATAAAGTGTAAAAGCACTACTTACTCTATTAATACTGTTTAATATTTAATATTAAGGTGTAAAAGCACCACTTACTCTATTAATACTGTTTAATATTTAATAATAAAGTGTAAAAGCTCTACTTACACTATTAATACTGATTAATATTTAATAATAAAGTGTAAAAGCACTACTTACTCTATTAATACTGTTTAATATTTAATAATAAAGTGTAAAAGCTTTATTTACTCTGTTAATACTGTTTAATATTCATTAATAAGGAGTAAAGCTCTACTTACTCTATCAATACTGTTTAATATTTAATAATAAAAAAGTGTAAAAACACTACTTACTCTAATAATACTTTTTAATATTTAATAATAAAGTGTAAAAGCTCTACTTACTCTATTAATACTGATTAATATTTAATTATAAAGTGTAAAAGCACTACTTACTCTATTAATACTGTGTAATATTTAATAATAAAGTGTAAAAGCTCTACTTACTCTATTAATACTGTTTAATATTTAATAATAAAAAAGTGTAAAATCACTACTTACTCCATTAATACTGTTTAATATTTAATAATAAAGTGTAAAGCTCTACTTACTCTGTTAATACTGTTTAATATTTAATAATAAAAAAAGTGTAAAAGCACTACTTACTCTATTAATACTGTTTAATTTTTAATAATAAAGTGTAAAAGCACTACTTACTCTATTAATATTGTTTAATATGTGATAATAAAGTGTAAAAGCTCTACTTACTCTATTAATACTGTTTAATATTTAATAATAAAGTGTAAAAGCTCTACTTACTCTATTAATACTGATTAATATTTAATAATAAAGTGTAAAAGCACTACTTACTCTATTAATACTGTTTAATATTTAATAATAAAGTGTAAAAGCTTTATTTACTCTGTTAATACTGTTTAATATTTATTAATAGAGTGTAAGGCTCTACTTACTCTATTAATACTGTTTAATATTTAATAATATAAAAGTGTGAAAGCGCTACTTACTCTATTAATACTTTTTAATATTTAATAATAAAGTGTAAAAGCGCTACTTACTCTATTAATACTGTTTAATATTTAATAATAAAGTGTTTACTGAGTAAATAAAAACTTCTTGTCTTAAAAAAATAGCTTTATATTTTTTATTTTTCATTTTTTATATATATATATATATATATCCCGAGTGACTGAACATGTGAGGGTAATGTAGTTTATTAGTAATAATAACTGATAGAGCTGAAATGTTCAGTCAGTTTTGAGTAAACCACATTCTCACATCAGCGGAGATCAGATACACCTACTGCTGGGGTTCTGTATCAGGTTCAGCTGCAGCTTCATGTAGGCTGGACTCCCTTTATAGCCCTCTAGTGGACACCTGATGTATTCTTTCTTTCTGTCCAGTCTCAGTGGGCTCTGGATCAGTACCTGAAGACTCTGTCTCAGTACAAGCGGCGTGACTCCTGGAGCTCCTGGGGTTCCCTGCAGAGCTACTGCCGGCGGCATCGCTGCAAACACTTCCCACAAACCTTCAGCACGTACTCCTGGTCCTGGAGCTCCTGCAGCAACACGGTGGATGTCTCTGAGCTGCTGCACAGCAAGGAGTCTCCCAGTCCGGGACCTCATCCTCCGCAGCAAAGTAAGATGACTGGACACTTTAATAAGCACGCCTCTTCGTATATCTACTCACTGTCCACTGTATCAACTCCACTGACCATACAGGACCTCCACTCACTGTCCACTGTATCAACCCCACTGACCATACAGGACCTTCACTCACTGTCCACTGTATCAACTCCACTGACCATACAGGACCTCCACTCACTGTCCACTGTATCAGCTCCACTGACCATACAGGACCTCCACTCACTGTCCACTGTATCAGCTCCACTGACCATACAGGACCTTCACTCACTGTCCACTGTATCAGCTCCACTGACCATACAGGACCTCCACTCACTGTCCACTGTATCAGCTCCACTGACCATACAGGACCTCTACTCACTGTCCACTGTATCAGCTCCACTGACCATACAGGAGCTCCACTCACTGTCCACTGTATCAGCTCCACTGACCATACAGGAGCTCCACTTACTGTCCACTGTATCAGCTCCACTGACCATACAGGACCTCCACTCACTGTCCACTGTATCAGCTCCACTGACCATACAGGACCTACACTCACTGTCCACTGTATCAGCTCCACTGACCATACAGGACCTCCACTCACTGTCCACTGTATCAGCTCCACTGACCATACAGGACCTCCACTCACTGTCCACTGTATCAGCTCCACTGACCATACAGGACCTCCACTCACTGTCCACTGTATCAGCTCCACTGACCATACAGGACCTCCACTCACTGTCCACTGTATCAGCTCCACTGACCATACAGGAGCTCCACTTACAGACTGTAGTTCATCTGATTCTCTGTATACTTTATTACTCTGTTCTTTAATGATCAGGACCCCCACAGAGCAGATAATGTTAGGGAGGTGAATCATTCTCAGCACTTAGTGTGTGTTGTGCTGGTGGGAGTGGATCAGACACAGCAGTGCTGCTGCTGGAGTGTTTGAACACTGTGTCCACTCACTGTCCACTCTATTAGACACTCCTACTACTTGCTGGTCCACCTTGTAGATGTAAAGTCAGAGACAGTAGCTCATCTGCTGCTGCACAGTTTGTGTTCCTCTAGTTCTTCATCAGTGGACACAGGATGCCCACAGGTAGCTGGACAGGTGGACTAAGAGCCAACATGAAGCTGCAGCTCTGTTTGAGGTGGAGGGAGAACCTGATAAGAGTTGAAGAAAGAGAATCTGTACTGAGAGCTGACAGATTTGGGGGCGGAGCTTCTGAATGAGTGCTGAACATAGGGGTGTATTTGTTTAGCTCATCAGTGATCTTTCTCCAGAGCCGTGCTCTCCACCTTTAAACAGACTGACCAATACCGTATACACCGCGTCTGTATTTCAGCGTCCACGTCTGTTAAATTAATAATATTTATGTGTGTATGAATATATACAGATATTTATAAATCTGTTTGTAACACAGTGATTATGTGTGCAGGGGCTGCGTCACTCCCAGAAGACCACCAGACCAGGAGGAAGACGCAGGACATGAAGAGGAGCAGAAAATTAACACCTGCTTCACCTGGAGGTTCAAAACCGAGCTGAGGTTCAGCAGCCAGTACTGACTGAGTACACACGTCCTGACCTCGTCCTGACCTCGTCCTGATCTTGTCCTGACCTCGTCCTGATCTCGTCCTGACCTCGTCCTGACCTCGTCCTGACCTCGTCCAGCCTCTTACAGCGTCTGACCAGTCAATTAAATCGAGCAGAGCTCTGACTGGTTGTCAGATGTGTTTCCTTTAGTCCCAGTCGTATGGGTTCTACTGGAGATGATGTGATGGGACAGGACTGTAAAGGTCTGACCAGGTCAGACATCATACTGGTGTAAATCACCAGTGCAGTTTTGTAGGTTGGGGTGATTTCACAGTTGTGTTGTGCCTCAGAGGTGAACCAGTCGGTGAATGGAGCATCATCATCATCATCATCATCTGCACTGCACCAGCGCTGGTTAAGTAACAGAGGTGTGTAAGTGGTGTGTAAATGATTTCTGGTTGGAGTTACAGCTCGTATACTGTGATTCTGTAAGAAAGTGATTTGTTGGAATTTTTAAATTCTAATTTTATGAATACGCAGGTTTTATACACAGGTTTGTTTATGCTAACGTTAGCAGTGCACACTCACACTACACAAAGTGAAGAACACTGCCATCTAGTGGTTGAAACATCATGCTAAATGAACCACTGTCTTTGATTGTAAAGTAAAAATAAACACAATGTTTTTAAGAGTCGATAAAGTTTCACGAAACATGATATTGTGATATTCTATATTTCTACTGAGGACACTTGGCTGGTCATACACTAGAGGGCGCTACCTGTGAATTTCAGTATGTGGAATGTAATCAGTGTGAGCTGGTGTTCAGTCCACTAGGCCTGGTCCAGATCTTAACGTGGTCAGTGACACATCTGCTTCCGTTTGAATAGTTTATTATTCTGTTTGTTTATTTTTGCTGTGTTTAATTAACGTATTAGCTGTTTATGTCTATGTGCCCGTGGTTACTGAGGACCCCCCGCTGTGCTGGGTTTGGTATAAGGGGAGGAGCCGGAGGTGGTCAGGCTGCTCTTTAACTGGCCCTGACTGTCCGCGCTGGTGGTCGTAGGTATGACTGTAGTAATCAGAAATAAGCTGGAAGTGACGCTGGACTTGTAGAAACTGAAGCCGCTGAGCTGCTACACTGTTCTACTCTCTCCTCTAACGCCGCCTGCTTGAAGTGTTTTCAGCTCAGTACTGTTTGTCTCCACCAGAGGGAGCAGCTTCCCCACTTTATCACCAGCAATGAAATGAAAAACCATTTAAAGTCATTCTGGGTCTGTTTTACTGTGTTGGAGTCTCTGAGTCTCTGAGTCTCTGAGTCTCTGGGTGTCTGAGTCTCTGGGTGTCTGAGTCTCTGGGTGTCTGAGTCTCTGGGTCTCTGGGTCTTTAGGTCTCTGAGTCTCTGGGTGTCTGAGTCTCTGGGTGTCTGAGTCTCTGGGTGTCTGAGTATTTGGGTGTCTGAGTATCTGGGTGTCTGAGTCTCTGGGTGTCTGAGTCTCTGGGTCTCTGGGTCTTTAGGTCTCTGAGTCTCTGGGTGTCTGAGTCTCTGGGTGTCTGAGTCTCTGGGTCTTTAGGTCTCTGAGTCTCTGGGTGTCTGAGTCTCTGGGTCTCTGGGTCTTTAGGTCTCTGAGTCTCTGGGTGTCTGAGTCTCTGGGTGTCTGAGTCTCTGGGTGTCTGAGTATTTGGGTGTCTGAGTATCTGGGTGTCTGAGTCTCTGGGTGTCTGAGTCTCTGGGTCTCTGGGTCTTTAGGTCTCTGAGTCTCTGGGTGTCTGAGTCTCTGGGTGTCTGAGTCTCTGGGTGTCTGAGTCTCTGAGTCTCTGAGTCTCTGAGTCTCTGGGTGTCTGAGTCTCTGGGTCTCTGAATCTCTGGGTGTCTGAGTCTCTGGGTGTCTGAGTCTCTGGGTGTTTTTAGGCTGGAGGCTCTGCAGCAGATCTCCGTGTAGATTTGTTTGATATTGTTTGTAAAGCATGTTCTGTTATTAGCTCCACACGGTATTCCGAGGAAGTGTTGCTCTGTTCGGGCTGTGAGCGACTGTCCCGGGGCACTTACTGAACTTAATCCAGCAGGAGTTACACACCTGTGCCGGGAAACGTTCACTCCCTGTTTTTAAGCTCCTGCACGTCTGATCTGTTCCCTCTCACTCAGTGAAGATCTCAAGTTCATCAATATTCAGTAGCTGAGATCTAAACTGTTCATAGTGGAGGTGAATGGAACCAGACGTCCACCTCTAAAAGCTCCTCACAGAAAGTTCTTACAGTAGATGGTTTTACATTCGAAGACCGATGTTTAACACATTGACCCCCACAGAGCACTGCAGTGACCCTGACGTGGTGGTGTGTTAGTGTGTGTTGTGCTGGTGTAAGTGGATCAGATGCAGACACAGATTCTTGCTGGAATTTTCTTGTTCCACCTTGATTGGTGCAGTGGTTACTGACTGGCTGCCTGTGTTTGTGTATTTATTTATTTATTTATTTGTAATCAAATCACACACGAGTTACTTTCCTGGACCTCCACCGACACACGTAACTCCAGAGCTA
>CM038719.1:479325-481825 GCA_021613375.1 Megaleporinus macrocephalus
CTCTGGTGTGTCAGTTCTGTCTCTGGTGTGTCAGTAGTTCTGCCTCTGGTGTGTCAGTAGTTCTGCCTCTGGAGTGTCAGTAGTTCTGCCTCTGGAGTGTCAGTAGTTCTGCCTCTGGTGTGTCAGTAGTTCTGCCTCTGGTGTGTCAGTAGTTCTGCCTCTGGTGTGTCAGTTCTGCCTCTGGTGTGTCAGTAGTTCTGCCTCTGGTCTGTCAGTTCTGCCTCTGGTGTGTCAGTAGTTCTGCCTCTGGTGTGTCAGTAGTTCTGCCTCTGGTGTGTCAGTTCTGCCTCTGGTGTGTCAGTAGTTCTGCCTCTGGTGTGTCAGTAGTTCTGCCTCTGGTGTGTCAGTTCTGCCTCTGGTGTGTCAGTAGTTCTGCCTCTGGTGTGTCAGTAGTTCTGCCTCTGGTGTGTCAGTTCTGCCTCTGGTGTGTCAGTAGTTCTGCCTCTGGTGTGTCAGTAGTTCTGCCCCTGGTGTGTCAGTAGTTCTGCCTCTGGTGTGTCAGTAGTTCTGCCCCTGGTGTGTCAGTAGTTCTGCCTCTGGTGTGTCAGTAGTTCTGCCTCTGGTGTGTCAGTAGTTCTGCCTCTGGTGTGTCAGTTCTGCCTCTGGTGTGTCAGTAGTTCTGCCTCTGGTGTGTCAGTAGTTCTGCCTCTGGTGTGTCAGTTCTGTCTCTGGTGTGTCAGTTCTGTCTCTGGTGTGTCAGTAGTTCTGCCTCTGGTGTGTCAGTAGTTCTGCCTCTGGAGTGTCAGTAGTTCTGCCTCTGGAGTGTCAGTAGTTCTGCCTCTGGTGTGTCAGTAGTTCTGCCTCTGGTGTGTCAGTAGTTCTGCCTCTGGTGTGTCAGTTCTGCCTCTGGTGTGTCAGTAGTTCTGCCTCTGGTGTGTCAGTTCTGCCTCTGGTGTGTCAGTAGTTCTGCCTCTGGTGTGTCAGTAGTTCTGCCTCTGGTGTGTCAGTTCTGCCTCTGGTGTGTCAGTAGTTCTGCCTCTGGTGTGTCAGTAGTTCTGCCCCTGGTGTTTCCTGTCAGGCTGGTTTGTAGTGTTTTCTGGTGGACTGTTCCTGTAAACAGCTGATGTATATTATAAACAGGCTGTGGTCAGACAATAGCGGAGTTCCTGACCGTGTGTTCCGTCCACGCTTTCCTGTCCCCGCGTCTCTGGAAGGAGGACCGTCTCTGAGTATTTCCTCTTATCTCCCTCCTGTAGTGAGTTCAGACGATCGTGTGCTCGTGATAACGCTTGTGATAACGCTCGTCGTGAGGAGCAGACAAAATAAAGCATGACGCTGTAGTCTGTCACACACAGGTATAAACAATACGCAAGCACTGGCACTTGAAGGGGAACTCCACCTATTTTTAGAAATCTCTGCATAACTAGAAAGTTCAAAGGTAAACAGAGTCATTCAGAGAGGTTCTGAGTGGAACTCTCGGTTCTAGATACAGTCAGAACTGTTCACAGTGGTGGTGAATGGAACCAGATGTCCACCTCTAAAAGATCAGCATTACAAATACAGACACCTGGGACTGTTTACCAGCAGCATTTAGACCTAACGTGTTCTTTAGAATATGTATTCAGGGTGGAGGGATACATACAGAGGGTGTTGTAAGGCAAAATATCCCCCCCGACATATATGTATATATATATACACACAAAACTTATATATAAATAGATACTAACTTGTGTGAAGGTTCACTCATGGTTAGATAGTAAACAATGTTGTTTATATAGTAAATAATATGTTTATATTTGTGTACGGTATGGTGGACATGCTGACCCCTGGTTCTCTTCACCACCACTGTTTTGGTCTCAGAACTCAGAGTTTATTTACTCCAGCATTTTACAGACATGCAGAAAAAGCTGGTGAAGACGTTCTCACATGAGCCTCTGATACAGAAACGCTATTAATATTAATATTACAGTGTGACAGGTAGACGTCCTCACTGTAACAGGTCATACCAGTAACAGTATGTGGACTGTGATGTACTGAGACGGCGCTGTCGGACCAGCCGGGCCTGTTTGATGAGGTTTAAGGTAAAGCGTGCAGGAGGAGGAGAGGAGGAGAGGAGGAGACGGCGGGAGGTGAAGGCTGAAGAAGGTCTGAGCTGAGGGAGAGGTTAGATCTGAGGAGTATCTGAGCAGATACTGGTGGTAGATCACTGTGACTGGGTGGATGTGTTATTATACAGACATTATAAAGAACTTTGAATGACTGCAGTGTATTAAATATAGAAGTAAACATAGTACTGGAACTGACAGGAGTATAATATAAGGTGTAGGTACGTTATTACGTTTACGGTATGTTTTATGTTTGTAATCTGCTAAACTCAGTAAATATGTATAAATAATGCAGTAAATCAACAGGAAATAATATATTTATATTTATTCACTTCATTTCCTCAGAAAATCCACACGAGTGAAATTTCATCAGAGGTGCACAAACTTTTGCATACTTCTGCATATCTCCTACATCCTCCCTATGATATCTCTTTCTGGGATAAGATTAGCTTAAG
>CM038719.1:486825-488222 GCA_021613375.1 Megaleporinus macrocephalus
TATATCTGTGTGTTTATCTGTGTGTATGTTTCTGTGTGTGTATGTGTGTGTATATCTGTGTGTATGTGTGTGTATGTGTGTGTATCTCTGGGTATGTATGTGTATGTACCTGTGTGTGTGTATATATGTGGGTATCTCTGGGTGTGTGTGTATCTCTGGGTACGTGTGTGTATGTGTGCCATATTTGTGTGTATCTCTGGGTATGTGTGTGTATTTGTGTGTATCTCTGGGTATGTGTGTTTATGTGTGTGTATCTCTGGGTATGTGTGTGTATATGTGTGTGTATCTCTGGGTGTGTGTGTATAAGTGTGTGTATCTCTGGGTGTGTGTGTGTATATGTGTGTGTATCTCTGGGTGTGTGTGTATATGTGTGTGTATCTCTGGGTATGTGTGTGTATATATGTGTGTGTATCTCTGGGTGTGTGTGTATAAGTGTGTGTATCTCTGGGTGTGCGTGTATATGTGTGTGTATCTCTGGGTGTGTGTGTATATGTGTGTGTATCTCTGGGTATGTGTGTGTATAAGTGTGTGTATCTCTGGGTGTGTGTGTATATGTGTGTGTATCTCTGGGTATGTGTGTGTATATTTGTGTGTATCTCTGGGTATGTGTGTTTATGTGTGTGTATCTCTGGGTATGTGTGTGTATATGTGTGTGTATCTCTGGGTGTGTGTGTATATGTGTGTGTATCTCTGGGTATGTGTGTGTATATGTGTGTATCTCTGGGTATATGTGTGTATCTCTGGGTGTGTGTGTGTATAAGTGTGTGTATCTCTGGGTGTGTGTGTATATGTGTGTGTATCTCTGGGTATGTGTGTGTATATGTGTGTATATGTGTGTGTATCTCTGGGTGTGTGTGTATATGTGTGTGTATCTCTGGGTACGTGTGTGTATTTGTGTGTATCTCTGGGTATGTGTGTGTATATGTGTGTGTATCTCTGGGTGTGTGTGTATATGTGTGTGTATCTCTGGGTGTGTGTGTGTATGTTTGTGTATTTGTTGGTGTTAGTGTGTTATTGTGTTGTACTGTTTCTGCAGTGAATGAAGGTGATGCTCCGCGATTCCTCAAACCCCTCCAGGACTGTCTGGTGAATGAAGGAAGTGACATCACACTTAGGGGTGTGGTAACGGGAAGGCAGCCAATCAGAGTGTCCTGGTTTCATAACGGTGAGTTTTGGACTGTAGCTAATTGTGCAAGAGAAAGTGATCAATGTGTTATGCCCACTTCACCATCAAATAATAATCACACTTACACCAGACCTCTGTTTAAATAACAGGTGAGGAGGTGATGTATGGTGAGTCCTCCGTTACTGACGGGGAGGTGAAGCTGGTTATTACTGAGTGTCTGCCGGAGGACGCAGGAGCTTACACCTGTACAGCCCAGAACTCAGCAGGAAAA
>CM038719.1:489220-514220 GCA_021613375.1 Megaleporinus macrocephalus
TGTGCAAACACAAACAACAAGTAGTTCTAAATCTCCTGTCCAGTCCAGTCCAGTCACAGCTCCCTGCTGACCGTGTAGTAATACTTTAAGATTGAGCTGCAGGTTTCTAAGTACCCTAACAAGGGCGCCTAATGAGTGAGCACTCGCTGCTTTTCTTTGGACAGCAACAAACTCTTGTTAGAAATATTCTCCTGTTTTGTGTTGTTTGTACTTAAAGGGGAACTCCAACCATTTTTTAGATGTAAACAAAGTCATTCTGACAGAGTCCTCTGAAATGAAATGGGTTGTTATAGAGAGTATAATGGGGACTATTTTGACTCAAAATGCCCTGTACGTATCCCTCCTCCATGAAATGATTAAAGAATACTTTTTTAGGAGAACACTAAAACAATGTCTCAAGCCTCATAACTACTTCATGTATTAACTGAGACAGAGTTTTATAGGTGGTAAAGCTCACGCAGCTCCACCATAACAAGAGGTCATCCTTTACCAACAGCCAGTACAGCAGCCGGTCACTCTGCCGGGGCATCACTGTACATTAGAGCTTATTCCATGAATGAGATTCTGTGAATCTGTATTATACCACACTGGGCACTTAAAATCATCTTGCTTAGTCTTATACTGCAGCTGTAATGTGCAAACTTCCTTCTGAGATTAAAAAAATCATCTCTCTATCTGTTAATCTAGTTTATCTAGTTTATCTCTAGTTTAAACCACATCATACCTCTGTTTATATCTTATAGATTTAATTGTGCTGAAATGTTGAAAAATTGGTGGAGTTCCCCTATAAGCAAATGTGGTCATAATTATTAATTATTAAATAAACAATATAAATAAAAATATAACCATTTAAAAAAATAAAAAATCATAAAAGTTTCTGCAGCCTTATTTTGAACTTTTGGCTAGTACATCTGGCTTCTAGATTTCAGAATGCGTAGTGAGACACAAGCTGAGCTGCTATATATATATATATATATATATAACGTGTACTTTTAAGAACAACTTCTTAAACTATATTAAAAGTCCTGCATTTGTAAGCTGCAGTTGGCTGATGCCCAGAAACAAACACTTTGGATTTTCTATTAAAAAAGATCAAATGCATTTTTTATATATACACATTTCTGAGTCCTTAATTATTAATTATATTATACTTGTTTAAAATAACAAACTACAATAACAATAAAGTCCAGTTATCGCTACTTTGCCAGTCGGGACTTTTATTTTGAAAAACCGACCTTCTCGACACCAACCTCAAGCGGTCGTCTTTTATTTCTTTGCTGAGGAGAAAAACATCTAAATAGGCTTCAGGGTTGCGAGAATCCGGGGTTGTGGTTTAGAAAAATAGGTTTTTATGTGCTTCATGAATGTAATATGCTGCTTAATTAGTTTTTGAACGCGCTGGGAGCGAGTCTAGGCGGGCTACGCTAAGCTAAGCTAGGCTAAGCTAGCTGCTGCAGGAGAGCCGCTGAGGTGTTATGACGCTCCCTTTGTCTGCTTTAACGGGACGTTTGGCCGCGTTTTCGCTATAAACCCCTCGGTTCCTGCCTCCTCGGGGCTCGGTTAGTTCGCAGATAGTCGTGTTTATTGGTGTGGAGTCGAATAAGCTGCCATGTCTCTGCACGGTAAGAGGAAAGAGATCTATAAATACGAGGCGCCATGGACGGTATATGCCATGAACTGGAGCGTAAGACCAGACAAACGCTTTCGGCTGGCGCTGGGCAGCTTTGTGGAGGAGTACAACAACAAGGTACAGAGAACTGACCAGATTAAGCTCTTTATACTTTTACTTTTTCCTTCTGCACACTTTGTAAAGTCAGCGAATTAATCCACCAGCTTCTTTTTCGAAATTCCCCGTTCCACCTTAAATGGGGCAGCAGCCTGAGGCGCCAGAATGTAACTGCTGCCCCATTTAAGGTGGAACGGGGAATTTCGAAAAAGAAGCCAAATCTCTCCACCTTCTCCCTGTTTATGGAGCACAAGTGACACTTCATGCTCAGAAGCATCCCTGCAGCTACTTTTAAAGGAGAACTCCACAGAATTTTCAAAAATAACCCCAGCAGGCTTAACCAAACACTGCCAGTCTGTGCAGTAATGTATACAAACGACAACACATGCGGTGTGAATGGCAGCAGAAGTGTTTTTAAAGGGAGTGTGCAGCGTGTTAACGTAGCCAGGTGTGCAAATTGAGTGAGTGATTGTAAACAGCAGGTCTGCAGGTAGAGAGGACGGCAGCTTTGTGTTCAGGTAAAGGCTTAGGCAGCTAATACAGCTCACAGCAGAGAGAGTCAGATATAGGGGTTCCAGTTAAAGTGCAAATGCATCACTAATACTCAATCAAATCCTCACAGCAGTGTTCAACATCAGTACCTGACCCCACTAACGCTCAGTCAAATCCTCACAGCTATGTTCAACATTAGTAACTGACCTCACAATCAATCAAATCCTCACAGAAACCAAACACTGTCTGACTGACTGTCTGACGGGCGTCTGACTGACTGACTGTCTGGGGCGTCTGACTGACTGTCTGGGGTGTCTGACTGGCGGGTGGGTGTCTATGACTGGCGGGCGGGTGTCTGACTGGTGGGCGGGCGTCTGATGGGTGTCTGACTGGCGGGTGGGTGTCTGACTGGCGGGTGGGTGTCTGATTGACTGGCGTCTGACTGGCGGGCGGGCGTCTGACTGGCGGGTGGGTGTCTGTATGACTGGCGGGAGGGAGTCTGACTGGCGGGTGGGTGTCTGTATGACTGGCAGGCGGGCGTCTGACTGGCGGGCGGGGGTCTGACTGGCGGGCGGGGGTCTGACTGGCGGGTGGTGCTCTGACTGGCGGGTGGGGGTCTGACTGGCGGGTGGTGCTCTGACTGGCGGGTGGGAGTCTGACTGGCGGGTGGGGCTCTGACTGGCGGGTGGGGGTCTGACTGGCGGGTGGGGCTCTGACTGGCGGGTGGGGCTCTGACTGGCGGGCGGGGGTCTGACTGGCGGGCGGGGGTCTGACTGGCGGGCGGGGGTCTGACTGGCGGGCGGGGGTCTGTATGACTGGCGGGTGGGTGTCTGTATGACTGGCGGGAGGGAGTCTGACTGGCGGGTGGGTGTCTGTATGACTGGCAGGCGGGCGTCTGACTGGCGGGCGGGGGTCTGACTGGCGGGCGGGGGGTCTGACTGGCGGGCGGGGGTCTGACTGGCGGGCGGGGGTCTGACTGGCGGGCGGGAGTCTATGACTGGCGGGCGGGTGTCTGACTGGTGGGCGGGCGTCTGATGGGTGTCTGACTGGCGGGTGGGTGTCTGATTGACTGGCGTCTGACTGGCGGGTGGGGCTCTGACTGGCGGGTGGGTGTCTGTATGACTGGCGGGTGGGTGTCTGTATGACTGGCGGGAGGGAGTCTGACTGGCGGGTGGGTGTCTGTATGACTGGCAGGCGGGCGTCTGACTGGCGGGCGGGGGTCTGACTGGCGGGTGGGGGTCTGACTGGCGGGTGGGAGTCTGACTGGCGGGTGGGGCTCTGACTGGCGGGCGGGGGTCTGACTGGCGGGCGGGGGTCTGACTGGCGGGTGGGGGTCTGACTGGCGGGTGGGAGTCTGACTGGCGGGTGGGTGTCTGATTGACTGGCGTCTGACTGGCGGGCGGGCGTCTGACTGGCGGGTGGGTGTCTGTATGACTGGCGGGTGGGTGTCTGTATGACTGGCGGGAGGGAGTCTGACTGGCGGGTGGGTGTCTGTATGACTGGCAGGCGGGCGTCTGACTGGCGGGCGGGGGTCTGACTGGCGGGCGGGGGTCTGACTGGCGGGTGGTGCTCTGACTGGCGGGTGGGGGTCTGACTGGCGGGTGGTGCTCTGAATGGCGGGTGGGGGTCTGACTGGCGGGTGGTGCTCTGACTGGCGGGTGGGGCTCTGACTGGCGGGTGGGGGTCTGACTGGCGGGTGGGGCTCTGACTGGCGGGTGGGGGTCTGACTGGCGGGTGGGTGATGACTGATGGACAGCACTGCTGATGTTCTCCTGCTTTGCTCTGCAGGTGCAGCTGGTCGGTCTGGACGAGGAGAGCTCAGAGTTTGTGTGCAGGAACACGTTTGATCATCCGTACCCCACCACCAAGATCATGTGGATTCCTGACACTAAAGGGGTCTACCCAGACCTGCTGGCCACCAGCGGAGATTACCTGCGGATCTGGAGGGTACGCACACTCAGGCTGGATTAGCGCCACCTAGCACACGTTGTGATACTTGTGGCACTGTTAGAGATATACATCAAAGAAGACCAGAACTGATCAGAAAGTGATTGATGTAATCAGATTTGTAATATCTCTAGTAGTTCAAACCTTATGGATACAGAAATTTACAACAACCACCACATTGAACATGTTCAGTGTGCTGTCTCTGGTGCTGAACACAGATCTGAAGGCGAGTGTTCAGAGTCGTCTCAAGCCAGATCTGATTTGCCTGCAGTGCGAACACGGACTTCCTGTTCGCTCCTTTCATGTCTGACCGTGTTTCCTGTGCTTGTTCTCACTCGGTCTCTGTTTCAGGTGAACGACACTGAGACCCGTCTTGAATGCCTCCTGAACAACAACAAAAATTCGGACTTCTGTGCCCCTCTGACTTCTTTTGACTGGAACGAGGTTGACCCCAATCTCCTGGGTGAGGCGCTGTTCAGTAACTTGTAGTTTGCCCTTCTTCGAGCGGGTTCTCCAGGTGAACGTGTACCTCTGTCTCTCATTTCTGACTCTGATGTTTATGTTTTATGGTGTTCTAGGCACGTCAAGTATCGACACCACCTGCACCATCTGGGGTTTGGAGACGGGGCAGGTGCTGGGCAGGGTGAACCTGGTGTCCGGTCACGTCAAGACTCAGCTCATCGCCCACGACAAAGAGGTGAGTTTCAGAGATTACAGCCACCTCCGTCACAGCATGTTCTACATCTAATCAATACTTATTAAAGCCTGGCATGTTTGCCTGAACCCAACAGGACCCGACCTGCGCATGTCTGGTTCTGTTGGTTCTGCATGTTTCTCCAGTACGTCTCAGGTTCAGATGTTAAGTTGGTCTTTCTACCACTTTGTGCAAAGTGATATATCACGTTTTTTTAAATCCTACTATAAACACACCCCACTGTATGAATAGCACTGCGTCCTTGTGCTGCTTGTTAATGTTGGAGTGGAGCTGAAAATGGATTACAACACTGCCATCTAGTGGTCAGAGGTTTAAACACAATGCACATTGATTCAATGTCTGCCAGGAATTTGTGCTTGTAACCTGTTAATCAATAATCTCTTTTGGGTTTTTGAGAATCAATACAGTATCACTAAACATAATATCACGATATTCAATGTTTTGATATTTTCTCACACTCAGTATGGACACCCACAAGATCCACCCTTGAGAGAAAACGGGGCGTAAACAGTGAATTCCTTTTTATTTATATGTTTAATGAGGATATAAGGGTGGTGTGATGATGCAGTGGGTAGAGAAGGTTCTCCCTGATGGTTTCTGTGGGGGAGAAGGTTCTCCCTCTGGTGTGTAACTTTAGAACGTTTACATTCACACAAAGCTCCAGCAGGAGAGAAGGAGACGCAGAACTTCCTCTGTAAACTAATAGTAATACGTTTATCTGTGTGTAGTAAGTGTTTCTGCTGTACGCTGATCAGTCCGGTTCTGTTATCAGTGCTGTGAGTGTGATGTTCCTGTTTGTGATTGGCTGCAGGTTTATGACATCGCGTTCAGTCGTGCGGGAGGAGGGCGGGACATGTTCGCGTCTGTCGGAGCAGACGGTTCAGTGCGGATGTTTGACCTCCGTCACCTGGAGCACAGCACCATCATCTACGAGGACCCTCAACACCACCCGCTGCTCCGTCTCTGCTGGAACAAGCAGGACCCTAACTACCTGGCCACCATGGCTATGGACGGCATGGAGGTAACTTCAGACAGGACTTCAGGGATTAATACAGTAATAATACAAACACTAGTATACACACACACTCACTAGTGATCACACACAAGTTAATACTTACACACACACACACACCAGTAAATACACACACTAGTGATCACACACACATATACACACACTAGTGAACACACACACAAACTTAGTAAACACACACACATTTGGGGGGTTGGTGTTCGAGGGAACTCCAGTCTTGTCCTGTCGGTTCAGAGGATCCGGACCGGGGATGTTTCAGACACAAGGCTGGTTCACTAACGTCCAGCTCACGACTGACCTGTTTGTTTATGTTGTTATTTGTTATTTAAGTGTGAACGAGTGTAACCTCTGGTGTGTGTGCCAGTGTTTTATATCTGTACCTGTTTAGTACGGAGTACTAATTTCTTTGCTGACCACATGTTCCTTCATTTCTTGGTTCAAGACGGTGACCGAGCCGGCGGTGAGCAAACGCTGAGCGTCCTCGGTGACCTCCAAAAAAGTCGTGGCTAAGATGGTGTAGTGTGAACCCGGCGTTAGCTGAGTCTCTCCAGCAGCGGTTTATGTTAAACTATTGTTACTAGTGTGTACTAAAGCGTGTGTGTGCGCCCCCAGGTGGTCATTCTGGATGTGCGTGTGCCGTGCACGCCGGTGGCTCGGCTGAATAACCACCGAGCCTGTGTGAACGGCATCGCGTGGGCTCCACACTCCTCCTGCCACATCTGTACAGCAGGTAAGAGACCAGCACAGCTGGACACACACAGAGTACTAGTAGTAGTGAGAAGTGACCGTGGACACATTATTACTCAGTTTTCACTTATTTATTGAGATGGTTTTGAGTTTCAGTTAGTAATCAAATCGTTATTGTTAGTTTAAGTAAAGTTTTCTGATAGATATGTAATAAATAAGATATCAGTTGTATCCTGATACTTTCCCAAAACTATGTTTTAGCCTCCATTACCCAAAAAAAACTTCAAACATCAGACATATCTTTTAGGACTGAGTGAATCATTGAACTTAAAGTTTCATTGAATATTCCGAACTGTGTAAAAGTTGTAGTCACTTTAGAGATATTATTATATATATTATATAAAAAGCTATTATATCCAGACAGGAAGTTTTTATTTACTCTTTATTATTAAATATTAATTAGTATTAATAGAGTAAGTAGAGCTTTTACACTTTATTATTAAATATTAATCAGTATTAATAGAGTAAGTAGTACGTTTACACTTTATTATTAAATATTAATCAGTATTAATAGAGTAAGTAGATCTTTTACACTTTATTATTAAATATTAATCAGTATTAATAGAGTAAGTAGAGCTTTTCCTCTATTATTAAATATTAAACAGTATTAATAGAGTAAGTGGAGCTTTTACACTTTATTATTAAATATTAATCAGTATTAATAGAGTAAGTAGATCTTTTACACTTTATTATTAAATATTAAACAGTATTAATAGAGTAAGTAGAGCTTTTACACTTTATTATTAAATATTAATTAGTATTAATAGAGTAAGTAGAGCTTTTACACTTTATTATTAAATATTAATCAGTATTAATAGAGTAAGTAGTACTTTTACACTTTATTATTAAATATTAATCAGTATTAATAGAGTAAGTAGAGCTTTTACACTTTATTATTAAATATTAATCAGTATTAATAGAGTAAGTAGTACGTTTACACTTTATTATTAAATATTAATCAGTATTAATAGAGTAAGTAGATCTTTTACACTTTATTATTAAATATTAATCAGTATTAATAGAGTAAGTAGAGCTTTTCCTCTATTATTAAATATTAATCAGTATTAATAGAGTAAGTAGTGCTTTTACACTTTATTAATCAGTATTAATAGAGTAAGTAGTGCTTTTACACTTTATTATTAAATATTAATCAGTATTAATAGAGTAAGTAGAGCTTTTACACTTTTTTATTAAATATTAATCAGTATTAATAGAGTAAGTAGTGTTTTTACACTTTATTTTTAAATATTAATCAGTATTAATAGAGTAAGTAGAGCTTTTACACTATTATTAAATATTAATCAGTATTAATAGAGTAAGTAGATCTTTTACACTTTATTATTAAATATTAAACAGTATTAATAGAGTAAGTGGAGCTTTTACACTTTATTATTAAATATTAATCAGTATTAATAGAGTAAGTAGATCTTTTACACTTTATTATTAAATATTAAACAGTATTAATAGAGTAAGTAGAGCTTTTACACTTTATTATTAAATATTAATCAGTATTAATAGAGTACGTAGAGCTTTTACACTTTATTATTAAATATTAATCAATGTTAATAGAGTAAGTAGAGCTTTTACACTTTATTATTAAATATTAATCAGTATTAATAGAGTAAGTAGAGCTTTTACACTTTATTATTAAATATTAATCAGTATTAATAGAGTAAGTAGTGTTTTTCATACGTCAGTGTGTTTATTAACTCTTTCCAAGCTTCTCCTAAACAACCCAGTATTATTATCAGTTCTGATCTAATACCTGCTTTGACTGCTCAGTACTTCATTAAGATAAATCAAGATTTGCTGCTGAAGGAACTGAACACATTCATACAATGTCTGGGGCGTCCAGGAGAAATCTGGAACCTAACTTTGTTCTTCAAACTGGATCAAGATCTGATCTACTTCTCTCACAATAACATATTCATATTACTTTGTATTGTATGTCTGATTATTTACATCAGTTCTAATCAGATCTGTTGGTGAACATTTACTGATCAGATAAGGAGTTCTCCTAAAGCTGCTGATCTCAACGCTGCTGTAAATAGATGTGGGTGTAGGTGTTTGGCGTGTGAGATTCGTGGTCGGTCCTCTTTACCTGGTCCCCTCTCCTTTAATTTCCACTGTAGCGGACGATCACCAGGCGCTGATCTGGGACATCCAGCAGATGCCGCGGGCGATCGAGGACCCCATCCTGGCGTACACGGCCGAGGGAGAGATCAACAACGTGCAGTGGGCGTCCACTCAGCCCGACTGGATCGCCATCTGCTATAACAACTGCTTGGAGATCCTGCGGGTTTAACAGCGAAGCAGATGCTGGGCCTGACCCTGCGCCGACCGAGAGCAGGGCTAGTCCCAGTGAGGGAGAGCAGGAGGAGCAGGAGGAGGAGCTGGAGGAAGAGCAGGAGCAGGAGGAGGAGGAAGGAGGGAGCGGATGGTTTCTGTGCTGTTGTCGAGGTCTCGAGGTGGCCGGAGGGTTCGTGTAACGAGGGGGACTAGGTTGCGTGTGCACGTGTGCGAGGGAGAAGTTGTTTATAGACGAGTGTGAGTGTGTGTGTTTTTGCTGCATTTCGTTTGTTTGTTCTTCATTGTGTGTTGTTCTCGTATTAGGCTCATATCGGGGTCTGGGTTTGCGGTGTGCTTCTCTCCGGCGGTGTACGTACACGTCCTGCGCGGTGGAGAAGAAGAGAAGCAGATTCATGATTGTAACGTTACTCACGGCGAGTGTGCCGCGTGTCCAGTAGAACAGTAGTGGTGAGGCAGCCAGCGGTGAGATGATCCTGGAACGATGCTTTTTTAAATTAGCTTGTGGCCAATATGTATCGTCTGAGCAGTTCGGAAGCAAGACGTCTGCTGAAATATGCCAAACGCTCATCTAGTCTTTGTGCTCCTGCACCTCAGACAGGCCGAGTTTGTGATCGCCGAGTCCTCTGCTGTTCAGGTCCACTGAGTGGGTGGAATGTTTGATTGACAGCTGGAACTCTCGTTATCTCTGAGCATGCTGATTATACTCGAGCTTAGAGAGCTGGGAATGCTTTCCTTCATCTCCGGTGTGTTTGAGCGGCGGCGCTCCTGACTGGCCACTCTTTAAAGGGGAACTTTTCAAATAGGGTTTCTGCACGGCGCTGAGCAGAGTCGTTCAGAGTGGCTGCATGTGAAGACCCCCGGACCCCCGTTTTCTGGTATCTGGATCGTATGCTGATAAGGTTTGAGCAGTGTGTCTAGGCTTGGTGGGGAAATGTGTCTCCGGTAAGTCGGACTGATGCCCGGTTGCTGTGTGGAACTAAACAGGCTAATCCAGTGGTTTCCAGTTACCAGCTGTTCATCTGTTCAGTGTCTGTCAGTCACAGCGCTTATACACTGCTGTCTGTCTACAGTGTTAATATAGCTGTTCATCTGCCCAGTGATGTACTACATGGGGAGAAGTCTTAGAAGTACTCGGAGGGGCTTTGCTTATGCTGGTGGGATTCACTTCTGCTGGTTATGGGAGAAGTCTCGATTGTGCTGGGAGGGGTTTTGGTTGTGCTGGGAGGGGCTTCGCTTATGCTGGGAAGAGTCTGTTGTGCTGGGAGGGGCTTTGGTTGTGCTGGGAGGGGCTTTGGTTGTGCTGGGAGGGGCTTTGCTTGTGCTGGGAGGGGTTTTGGTTGTGCTGGGAAGAGTCTCGGTTGTGCTGGGAGGGGCTTTGGTTGTGCTGGGAGGGGCTTCGCTTATGCTGGGAGGGGTTTTGGTTGTGCTGGGAAGAGTCTCGGTTGTGCTGGGAGGGGTTTTGGTTGTGCTGGGAGGGGCTTTGGTTGTGCTGGGAGGGGCTTCGCCTATGCTGGGAGGGGTTTTGGTTGTGCTGGGAAGAGTCTCAGTTGTGCTGGGAGGGGTTTTGGTTTTCTCGGAGGGATCTTGGGAGTACTGGGAGGGGTTTTGTTTATGTAATGTGTCCTGGGCTGTGTTCAGACTGCAGGTAGATCAGATTAGTTTCTCGAATCAGATCTCCAGACGCGTGTGATGACCAGGTGTTAACGGGTTCCAGGTTTTTTTTTATACAGTAGGTGTGACAGGAACCCCGGGCTGTGGTGTTTAACACACAGAGTAGTATATGGGGGTCTCGGGCGTCAGACTCAGCTTTCTATCTATTAAAGGCTTACAAACATTTGAGACGTCTGGTTCCTATCACCTCTACTGTAACAGCTCAGACAGGACAAGCCTCTCCAGAACAGGACTCTTCACATCCAGCCACTCTGCACGCCTCTGTTTACATCATGCAGAAATTCTGAAACACATGTGGACTTCCCCTTTCAACTTCACACTGACGTTAGTGACTAATATAAACATGAATGCTGTCCTGTTTTTCTCACTTGTGTCCTCGATCTCTGTCCCACTTTCTTCCGTCTGATGCGTCTGATCCCTCTTTTACAGCATGTTAGTGCTCGATGTGAGAGATGTACATACATATATAAATATTATAAATAAGCTAGGGCAGAGGAAGCGTCCCGGTCAGAGCAGGACACGGCTGAGCGGGGACGTCTGCTGAGCTCGTCCTCAGCCTGTCCTCTCAGATAGACTGCGTGTCTGATCTCGTGTTTGTGCCCGACTGCAATGTTTTTCTATTAAACTGCATTGTTCTTCCATAAACCTGCTGCTGATCTGTGTGTCTGAGTATCACAAACACCCCAACATCCAGACAGAGGTGGTCCCTCAGGGGGAAGAGTGGCTATGTAGGTCAGTGGTGCCCACCCCAGGTCCTGCGGGACCCCCTGCCCTGGATATTTTAGTGTTAACTTGGCTCGCAGCTCACCTGATCCAACTCGTCCACTGATAAACAAATGAACTTAGAAATAATTAAAAATTTAGAACCACACAGAGAAAGTAGATCCTCCACATTTACCCCACCCTGAGCTACAACACACACACTAGTGAACACACTCTGGGGCCAGTAAAGTGCACACGCTAGTGAACACACTAGGGGGCAGTAAAGTGCACACACACTAGTGAACACACACTGGGGCCAGTAAAATACACTCACACACACACACTGGGGCCAGTAAAGTGCACACACTAGTGAACACATTGGGGCCAGTAAAGTGCACACACTAGTGAACACACTGGTGAAAACACTGGGGGCAGTAAAGTGCACACACTGGTGAACACACTGGGAGCTACAGGGGCAGTAAAGCACCCACAGACACACTATTGAACACACTAGGGGGTAGTAAAGCAGACACACACACACTAGTAAACACTCTGGGGGCAGTGAAACACTAGTGAACACAATCGGGGGGCAGTAAAACACAGACACACTAGGGGGCTGCAGTTTTGATAGTGTAGGGGTGGGGCACCCAGATCCTGGATGTCTGGATTCCTGTACACTTTGATGTACCTGCTCGAGCCCACCTGTTTAACTCCTCAGCTAATAACCTGTCTGTGCTGCAGTCCAGTGCTCAGTCCTGCTGTTCCAGGTACCACCACCGTCCTGCACATGGGGGACCACCACACTACACCACTCCGAGCCCTTGGGCTAGACCCCCCAACACCACATCCTCCTTCCTCTGAAAGATGAATGAACTGTACACGGCTCCGCCTCCCGAACACACAGTAACCACTCTAATGACCAGTCTTAGCTGTAATATGAATATTAATGAGTTAATATGAATATATAATCATATCAGTTTCACCTGAAATCAGTCTCACCTGAAATCAGTCTCACCTGAAATCAATCAGGTTCAGAGGCCAGTGTTCTGAAAATGACCACACACACACGCGCGAGTGTCCTGTTCATGTTCTGTACTACATGTTATAAATAATCTTTAATCTAAAAAAAACAAACACACTCAGCTCTCTTGTGCTTTAGAACCTTAACAGCCTTTAGAACCTTAACAGCCTTTAGAACCTTAACAGAAGATCTTCAGTTTCACATGTACATTCACCTCCGTCACGGCCCGACCCGCTCAGCACGGGCTGATCTACACAGACCTGATCGACGGGACAGTCCATTCTGACCAATCAGGAGCTTCCAGAGAATGCAGGAACACACACACACACACACACACACTCTTCAGCACACTGGCAGAGATGAGGTCGTCAGGACGACCACATCAGCATTTAGACCCAACACACCAAACCATCAGCATCATCATCATCGTCATCATCATCATCGTCACCGCCTCCTGTTCTCTGTTCAGATTCCACTGATGTGCTAATCATTCAAACTCATATTAAACACAAACAGATCAAACAGATCAAAGAGATTTTAAATATAAACGTTTCAGTGAGGTACGTACTGGTTACTGGTTTTATTGTTTATTATTAGACTCCGCCTCTCTGGCTGACCCCTCCCCCTCTTTACTTCTGAAAGACTCCGCCTCTCTGGCTGACCCCTCCCCCTCTTTACTTCTGAAAGACTCCGCCTCTCTTAGTGACCCCTCCCCCTCTTTACTTCTGAAAGACTCCGCCTCTCTGGCTGACCCCTCCCCCTCTTTACTTCTGAAAGACTCCGCCTCTCTTAGTGACCCCTCCCCCTCTTTACTTCTGAAAGACTCCGCCTCTCTGACTGACCCCTCCCCCTCTTTACTTCTGGAAGACTCCGCCTCTCTGACTGACCCCTCCCCCTCTTTACTTCTGAAAGACTCCGCCTCTCTGACTAACCCCTCCCCCTCTTTACTTCTGAAAGACTCCGCCTCTCTGACTGACCCCTCCCTCTGTGAGATGTTCCACCAGGTGTGTTTTGTTGATCCTGTTCTTAATAAAACATTTTGCTGCAACAAATTAAAAATGTTTTTCAAGAAACAGTAAACAATTCCAACATCTATTTTTACTATTTCAAATTAAATATGGAGTTTAAATAATTTGCACATCATCACATTCTGATTAGATTTATATTTTACACAGAGTCACGTCTGTGTGACCGCTCAGCAGAGAGCTCACAGGCTTCCCCAAGAACATTCAGAGTTAGAATTTAAAGGAGCGATGTGTAAGATTTAAAGGAGCAGTGTGTAAGATTTAAAGGAGCAGTGTGTAAGATTTAAAGGAGCGATGTGTAAGATTTAAAGGAGCGGTGTGTAAGATTTAAAGGAACAGTGTGTAGGATTTAAAGGAGCGGTGTGTAAGATTTAAAGGAGCAGTGTGTAAGATTTAAAGGAGCGGTGTGTAAGATTTAAAGGGTGTATTTATTATTAGAAATGTAATATAATATAAAACTATGTTCTTATTTCTGTATAATTAACTGTAAGTAAGTCGTTGTGTTGTGATAGTTTTCATATCTACACAGGAGCAGCTCGTCTTCCAGCAGAACCTACCACCACCATGTTTTTATAGTAGCCCAGAACAGACCCACAGACCCACAGACCCACAGACCCACTGACCCACAGACCCACTGACCCACTGACCCACAGACCCACAGACCCACAGACCAACAGACCCACAGACCCACAGACCCAAAGACCAACAGACCCACAGACCCACTGACCCACAGACCCACAGACCCACAGACCCACAGACCCAAAGACCCACTGGAAGACGTACGAAGAAGAAGAATGATCTTCCTGTTCCACCTTAAATACAGCAGTGTTTACACTCTGACGCTGACTTTCAGCTTCTCTCCTGGTTCTTGTTGAGATATTTTTCTGTTCCACCTTAAAGGTTAAATAGGGCGTATGGTTCAGTAGTGCTCAGCTGTAGAGGTTACACACTGCTCCTTTAATTTCGTTACTGCTCCTTTAAATGTGTCTAAAAGAACCGGACCAGGCGCGGCTGACCGCGGCCGAACAGGGGCCTCGACTCAGGACAGAGGCGGCGTCTGACAGGTTGGTGTGTCGGTGTGTCCCCCAGTGCACGATGCCCCCCTACCCCTCCACCCTATCCCACCCCCAAATCCCCCGACCCACTCAGAAACCGTGCCCCGTGTGTCCAGCAGGCCTGATGAAGGCGCTGTTTCATCTTCCACTGAATATAACAGCAAATTTAAAACTCTACACTGAAAAACAGCTGAACGTCAAGAAGAGCGTCAGAACCGTCCAGATATCTTCTCAGAAGAACGTCCAGCACGTCCCGCTCAGACAGAGGAGGTGCTGCTGTCCAGGAACGACTCCTAGAAAGCTCCGCGGCCCGGAGGGGCAGGAGGGCGCAGGTTCGGCTGAAGCCAGATATCGTTTCGCGAGAGCGCGGCGTCGCTTTGATAATCCTGAAGCGCCTCGCGTGGGTTCTCCGCTCGGAGGGTCTCCAGACAGTGGCGCTACTGAGGAGGAGCGGTTCAGCTCAGGTAGTCGCTCACGATTCATTCTCCTCGTCTTCACCGAGGAGAGATATGGACCAGAGTTCCTCAGAACGATGAAGAACATACAGTACACGCACAGATTCATGCGGATCTGCAGGAGGAGTCGGCGCCACCTGGTGGCTGGGCTGAGCTCACACTGGCTCTCCCAACTCGGTTCTGTTTGGTGAGGAGGAGTATCTGGGGTGGTCAGTCCTTGATCGAGGAACAAAAGAGCACAACAAACATCTGCCTTGGCTTTGATGTCGAGATGATTGGATGAAGAAACTCTACTCTCTCCTGAACGTGCGACTGATTTAGCTGCGTCTGCTCAGGAGATCATGTGATCATCCTGTTGACTGATGATGACCCTACGGGTCACGCTGTGTTTGCCATGTGCCAGCGTGGATCTACAGAGGAACGTTCTCACCACTCAATAAAACCGTCCACACCTGCTTCAGCATTTGATCTGTGCTTTGTTCTCAGAGTGGTTCGAGAAGAGAACTGGACATGGACGTGGAGGTGGACCCTCAGTAGCCGCTCACGATTCATTCAGAGCTGGACGAGCTGCAGCTGAGGTGGGAGAGAGAGGAGAAGAAGGTGGAGGTGTGTGAACTGTCCTGTGACCAGCACCAGGCTGCTGTGGAGTGTAGCGGTGGGTCCACACCAATGTCCCGGGTGTGGAGGGCCCGTGAGGTGGGGGGTAGAACAGACCACAGCCCAGGGTGGGCTCTAGCTGCCTGGAAGGATGGGGTCCGACAGGTGCCTCTGGATCTCCACTGTGTCCCGCGGGACGCCGGGGATTTCCAGGTGCTCAGGGAGGGATGGGAAGCGGAGGCTGCCTTGCAGCGGCCCGGGCGCGTGGGCCTCGGCCTGGGCTTCAGCTTGAGGTTGCGCCTGGAGGTGAAGAGGGACGTCCAGAGCCCCAGGGGCCACCGGCTCTGTCTCTGTCTCCGGGGACATGGACATGGTCTCGTCGGAGGCTACGGTCAGGTGGACGCCACTGGACAGAGACTCATGGGACTTGTGGACACTCTGTGAGAGGACAAGAGAGTTACAGAGTTATACCAGCAGAGGAAACTTCACTGACAGACCAGCTAATCGATTATTGAAGTTGTGATTAGTTGCAGCTCTACAGAAATCCAGCAGAGGTCACCAGAGGAACTGCTCAGCCATTTCTGGGATTCTGTTGGTCTAACAGTGGGCCGGACTGGTCAGAGGTGTGACCAATCACAGAGCAGTGCAGGAAGCAGAATACAAGTAAACACAGTAAAGTAATTAAGTATGTAGATAAAGTAACCTATAAAGTATAAAGGTAATTAACTGAGTTTATACACGATTTACATGCCTCCTTTTTTCATGTACTGAATTAGCTAATGCTAGCTAAGACATCCTTTAACCAACAGATCCTATAACTAACAGATCATATAGCCAAAAAATCCTCCAACTAACAGATCCTATAACTAACAGATCCTATAGCCAAAAAATCCTATAGCTAACAGATCCTATAACTAACAGATCCTATAGCTAACATATCCTATAACTAACAGATCCTATAGCTAACAGATCCCATAACTAACAGATCATTTTACTAACAGATCCTATAACTAACAGATCATATAGCCAAAAAATCCTACAACTAACAGATCCTATAACTAATAGATCCTATAGCCAACAGATCCTATAACTAACAGATCCTATAGCCAAAAAATCCTATCGCTAACAGATCCTATAACTAACAGATCCTTTAGCTAACAGATCCTATAACTAACAGATCCTATAGCTAACAGATTCCATAACTAACAGATCATTTTACTAACAGATCCTATAACTAACAGAACATATACCTAACAGATCCTTTAACTAACAGATCCTATAGCTAACAGGTCCTGTAATTAACAGATCCTATAACAGATCCTATAACTAACAGATCCTATAACTAACAGATCCTATAACTAACAGATCCTTCAACTAACAGATCCTATGACTAACAGATCTTATAGCCAACAGATCCTTTAACTAACAGATCCTATAGCTAACAAATCCTTTAACAGATCTTTTAACTAACAGATTCTATAGCTAACAAATTATATAGCTAACAGATCCTATAACTAACAGATCCTATAGCTAACAAATCCTATAACTAACAGATCCTATAACTAACAGATCCTATAGCTAACAAATCCTATTACTAACAGATCATTTAACTAACAGATCCTATAGCTAACAAATCATATTACTAACAGATCCTTTAACTAACAGATCCTATGACTAACAGATCCTATAGCTAACAGATCCTTCAACAGATCCTATAGCTAACAAATCCTATAACTAACAGATCCATTAGCTAACAGATCCTATTACTAAAAGATCCTTTAACTAACAGATCATATAGCTAACAGATCCTATAACTAACATATCTTATAACTAACAGATCCTATAGCTAACAGATCCCATACCTAACAGATCCTATAACTAACAGATCATTTTACTAACAGATCCTATAACTAACAGATCATATACCTAACAGATCCTTTAACTAACAGATTCTATAGCTAACAGATCCTATAATTAACAGATCCTATAAGAGATCCTATAACTAACAGATCCTATAGCTAACAAATGCTATAGCTAACAGACCCTATAACTAACAGATCTTATAGCAAACAAATCCTATAAATAACAGATCCTATACGTAACAGTCCTTAACTAACAGATCATATAACTAACATATCCCTTAACTAACAGATCCTATAACTAACAGATCCTTTTACTAACATATCCTATAGCTAACAGATCCTATAACTAACAGATCCTATAGCTAACAGACCCTATAACTAACAGATCCTATAGCTAACAGACCCTATAACTAACAGATCCTATAACGAACATCATATACCTAACAGATCCTTTAACTAACAGATCATATTACTAACATATCCCTTAACTAACAGATCCTATAACTAACAGATCATTTTACTAACAGATCCTATAGCTAACAGATCCTATAACTAACAGATCCTATAGCTAACAGACCCTACACTAACAGATCCTATAACTAACATCATATACCTGACAGATCCTTTAACTAACAGATCATACACCTAACAGATCCTTTAACTAACAGATCCTATAACTAACAGATCCATTAAATAACAAATCCTATAACTAACAGATCCTATAGCTAACAAATCATATGACTAACATATCCTATAACTAACAGATCCTTTAACTAACATATCCTTTAACTAACAGATCCTATAGCTAACAAATCCTATAACTAACAGATCCTATAGCTAACAAATCATATGACTAACATATCCTATAACTAACAGATCCTTTAACTAACATATCCTTTAACTAACAGATCCTTTAACTAACAGATCCTTTAACTAACAGATCCTTTAACAAACAGATCCTATAGCTAACAAATCCTATAACTAAAAGATCCTATAACTAACAGATCCATTAGCTAACAGATCCTATAACTAACAGATCCTTTAACAAACAGATCCTATGACTAACAGATCCTATGGCTAACAGATCCTTTAACTAACAGATCATATAGCTACTAGATCCTATAGCTAACAGATCCTATAACTAACAGATCCTATAGTTAACAGATCCTTTAACTAACAGATTCTATAACTAACAGATCCTTTAACTAACAGATCATATAGCTACTAGATCCTATAGCTAACAGATCCTATAACTAACAGATCCTATAGCTAACAAATGCTATAGCTAACAGATCCTATAACTAACAGATCTCATAGCTAACAAATCGTATAACTAACAGATCCTATACCTAACAGCCCTTAACTAACAGATCATATAACTAACATATCCCTTAACTAACAGATCCTTTTACTAAAAGATCCTATAGCTAACAGATCCTATAACTAACATCATATACCTAACAGATCCTTTAACTAACAGATCGTTTTACTAACAGATCCTATAACTAACAGATCATATACCTAACAGATCCTTTAACTAACAGATTCTATAGCTAACTGATCCTATAGCTAACAAATCCTATAACTAACAAATAATTTAACTAACAGATCCTATGACTAACAGATCCTATAGCTAACAGATCCTTTAACTAACAGATTCTATAGCTAACAAATCCATTAACTAACAGATCTTTTGACTAACAGATTCTATAGCTAACAAATCCTATAGCCAAAAAATCCTATAGCTAACAGATTCTATACCTAACAGTCCTTAACTAACATATCATATAACTAACGTATCCCTGAACTAACAGATCCTATAACTAACAGATCCTTCTACTAACAGATCCTACAGCTAACAGATCCTATAACTAACAGATCATATAGCTAACAGACCCTATAACTAACAGATCCTATAACTAACATCATGTACCTAACAGATCCTTTAACTAACAGATTCCATAGCTAACAGATCCTATACCTAACGGATCCTTTAACTAACAGATTCCATAGCTAACAGATCCTATACCTAACAGATCCTATAACTAACAGATCCTATAGCTAACAAATCCTATAACTAACAGATCTTATAACTAACAGATCATATAACTAACATATCCTTTAACTAACAGATCCTTTAACTAACAGATCCTTTAACTAACAGATCTTATAACTAACATCATGTACCTAACATATCCTTTAACTAACAGATCATATACCTAACAGATCCTTTAACTAACAGATTCCATAGCTAACAGATCCTATACCTAACAGATCCTATAGCTAACAGATCCTATAACTAACAGATCTCATAGCTAACAAATCCTATAACTAACAGATCCTATACCTAACAGTCCTTAACTAACAGATCATATGACTAACATATCCCTTAACTAACAGATCATATAACTAACATATCCCTTAACTAACAGATCCTTTAATTAAAAGATCCTATAGCTAACAGATCCTATAACTAACATCATATACCTAACAGATCCTTTAACTAACAGATCGTTTTACTAACAGATCCTATAACTAACAGATCATATACCTAACAGATCCTTTAACTAACAGATTCTATAGCTAACTGATCCTATAGCTAACAAATCCTATAACTAACAAATAATTTAACTAACAGATCCTATGACTAACAGATCCTATAGCTAACAGATCCTTTAACTAACAGATTCTATAGCTAACAAATCCATTAACTAACATATCTTTTGACTAACAGATTCTATAGCTAACAAATCCTATAGCCAAAAAATCCTATAGCTAACATATCCTATAGCTAACAGATTCTATACCTAACAGTCCTTAACTAACATATCATATAACTAACGTATCCCTGAACTAACAGATCCTATAACTAACAGATCCTTCTACTAACAGATCCTACAGCTAACAGATCCTATAACTAACAGATCCTATAGCTAACAAATCCTATAACTAACAAATAATTTAACTAACAGATCCTATGACTAACAGATCCTATAGCTAACAGATCCTTTAACTAACAGATTCTATAGCTAACAAATCCATTAACTAACAGATCTTTTGACTAACAGATTCTATAGCTAACAAATCCTATAGCCAAAAAATCCTATAGCTAACATATCCTATAGCTAACAGATTCTATACCTAACAGTCCTTAACTAACATATCATATAACTAACGTATCCCTGAACTAACAGATCCTATAACTAACAGATCCTTCTACTAACAGATCCTACAGCTAACAGATCCTATAACTAACAGATCCTATAGCTAACAGACCCTATAACTAACAGATCCTTTAACTAACAGATTCCATAGCTAACAGATCCTATACCTAACGGATCCTTTAACTAACAGATTCCATAGCTAACAGATCCTATACCTAACAGATCCTATAACTAACAGATCCTATAGCTAACAAATCCTATAACTAACAGATCTTATAACTAACAGATCATATAACTAACATATCCTTTAACTAACAGATCCTTTAACTAACAGATCCTTTAACTAACAGATCCTTTAACTAACAGATCATATACCTAACAGATCCTTTAACTAACAGATTCCATAGCTAACAGATCCTATACCTAACAGATCCTATAGCTAACAGATCCTATAACTAACAGATCTCATAGCTAACAAATCCTATAACTAACAGATCCTATACCTAACAGTCCTTAACTAACAGATCATATGACTAACATATCCCTTAACTAACAGATCATATAACTAACATATCCCTTAACTAACAGATCCTTTTATTAAAAGATCCTATAGCTAACAGATCCTATAACTAACATCATATACCTAACAGATCCTTTAACTAACAGATCGTTTACTAACAGATCCTATAACTAACAGATCATATACCTAACAGATCCTTTAACTAACAGATTCTATAGCTAACAGATCCTATAGCTAACAAATCCTATAACTAACAAATCCTTTAACTAACAGATCCTATGACTAACAGATCATATAGCTAACAGATCCTTTAACTAACAGATTCTATAGCTAACAAATCCATTAACTAACAGATCTTTTGACTAACAGATTCTATAGCTAACAAATTCTATAGCTAACATATCCTATAGCTAACAGATTCTATACCTAACAGTCCTTAACTAACATATCATATAACTAAAAGATCCAATAGCTAACAAATCCTATAACTAACAGATCCTATAACTAACAGATCATTTAACTAACAGATCCTATAAATAACAGATCCTTTAACTAACAGATTCTTTAACTAACAGATCTTTTAACTAACAGATCCTTTAACTAACAGATCCTATAGCTAACAAATCCTATGACTAACAGATCCTATAACTAACAGATCCTTTAACTAACAGATCTTTTAACTAACATATCCTTTAACTAAGAGATCCTATAGCTAACAAATCCTATAGCTAACAGATCCTATAACTAACAGATCCTATAGCTAACAAATCCTATAACTAACAGATCCTTTACCTAACAGATCCTATGGCTAACAGATCCTTTAACTAACAGATCTTATAACTAAAAGATCCTATAACTAACAGATCCATTAGCTAACAGATCATATAACTAACATATCCTATAACTAACAGATCCTATAGTTAACAGATCCTTTAACTAACAGATTCTATAACTAACAGATCTTATAACTAACAGATCATATAGCTACTAGATCCTATACCTAACAGATCATATAGCTAACAGATCCCATAGCTAACAGATCCTATTACTAACAGATCCTATAGCTAACAGATCATTAACTAACAGATCCTTCAACTAACCGATCCTTTAACTAATAGATCATATATCTAACAGATCCTTTAACTAACAGATCCTATAACTTACAGATCCTATAGCTAACAGATCATTAACTAACAGATCCTTTAACCAACGGATCCTATAACTAACAGATCATTTAACTAACAGACCCTTTAACTAACAGATCTTTTGACTAACAGATCCTATAGCTAACAAATCCTATAACTAACAGATCCTTTAACTAACAGATCATATAGCTAACAGATCCTTTAACTAACAGGTCCTATAACTGACAGATCATATAGCTAACAGATCCTTTAACTAACAGGTCCTATAACTAACAGATCCTTTAACTAACAGATACTTTAACTAACAGATCCTATAACTAACATATCCTATAACTAATGGATCCAATAGTTAACATATCCTTTAACTAACAGATCCTTTAACAGATCCTATAGTTAACAGATCCTTTAACTAACAGAACCTATAGCTAAAAGATCCTATAACTAACAAATTCTGTAGCTAACAGATCATATAGCTAACAAATCCTATAGCTAACAGATCCTTTAACTAACAGATTCTATAACTAACAGATCATTTATCTAACAGATCCTATAACTAACAAATCCTATAGCTAACAGATCATTTAACTAACAGATCCTTTAACTAACAAATTCTGTAGCTAACAGATCCTATACCTAACAGATCATATAGCTAACAAATCCTATAGCTAACAGATCATTTAACTAACAGATCCTATAGCTAACAGATCATTAACTAACAGATCCTTTAACTAACAGATCCTATAACTAACAGATCACTTAACTAACAGACCCTTTAACTAACAGATCCTATAAATAACAGATCCTATAACTAACAGATCCTATAGCTAACAGATCCTTTAACTAACAGATCCTTTAACTAACAGATCATTTAACTAACTGATCCTTTAACTAACAGATCATTTACCTAACAGATCATTTAACTAACAGATCCTTTAACTAACAGATCCTATAACTAAAAGATCCTATAGCTAACGGATCATTTAACTAACAGATCCTATAACTAACAGATCATTTAACTAACAGACCCTTTAACTAACATATCTTATAACTAACAGATTATATAGCTAACAAATCCATTAACTAACAGCTCTTTTGACTAACAGATTCTATAGCTAACAAATTCTATAGCTAACATATCCTATAGCTAACAGATTCTATACCTAACAGTCCTTAACTAACATATCATATAACTAAAAGATCCAATAGCTAACAAATCCTATAACTAACAGATCCTATAACTAACAGATCCTATAAATAACAGATCCTTTAACTAACAGATTCTTTAACTAACAGATCTTTTAACTAACAGATCCTTTAACTAACAGATCCTATAGCTAACAAATCCTATGACTAACAGATCCTATAACTAACAGATCCTTTAACTAACACATCTTTTAACTAACATATCCTTTAACTAAGAGATCCTATAGCTAACAAATCCTATAGCTAACAGATCCTATAACTAACAGATCCTATAGCTAACAAATCCTATAACTAACAGATCCTTTACCTAACAGATCCTATGGCTAACAGATCCTTTAACTAACAGATCTTATAACTAAAAGATCCTATAACTAACAGATCCATTAGCTAACAGATCATATAACTAACATATCCTATAACTAACAGATCCTATAGTTAACAGATCCTTTAACTAACAGATTCTATAACTAACAGATCATATAGCTACTAGATCCTATACCTAACAGATCATATAGCTAACAGATCCCATAGCTAACAGATCCTATTACTAACAGATCCTATAGCTAACAGATCATTAACTAACAGATCCTTCAACTAACCGATCCTATAACTAATAGATCATATAACTAACAGATCCTTTAACTAACAGATCCTATAACTTACAGATCCTATAGCTAACAGATCATTAACTAACAGATCCTTTAACCAACGGATCCTATAACTAACAGATCATTTAACTAACAGACCCTTTAACTAACAGATCTTTTGACTAACAGATCTTTTGACTAACAGATCCTATAGCTAACAAATCCTATAACTAACAGATCCTTTAACTAACAGATCATATAGCTAACAGATCCTTTAACTAACAGGTCCTATAACTAACAGATCATATAACTAACAGATCCATTAACTAACAGATCATATAACTAACAGATCCTATAGCTAACAGATCCTTTAACTAACAGATCCTTTAACTAACAGATCCTATAACTAACATATCCTATAACTAATGGATCCAATAGTTAACATATCCTTTAACTAACAGATCCTATAGCTAACAGATCCTTTAACTAATAGATCCTTTAACTAACAGATCCTATAACTAACATATCCTATAACTAATGGATCCAATAGTTAACATATCCTTTAACTAACAGATCCTTTAACATATCCTATAGTTAACAGATCCTTTAACTAACAGAACCTATAGCTAAAAGATCCTATAACTAACAAATTCTGTAGCTAACAGATCATATAGCTAACAAATCCTATAGCTAACAGATCCTTTAACTAACAGATCCTATAACTAACAGATCATTTATCTAACAGATCCTATAACTAACAAATCCTATAGCTAACAGATCCTTTAACTAACAGATCCTTTAACTAACAGATCATTTAACTAACTAATCCTTTAACTAACAGATCATTTACCTAACAGATCATTTAACTAACAGATCCTTTAACTAACAAATTCTGTAGCTAACAGATCCTATACCTAACAGATCATATAGCTAACAAATCCTATAGCTAACAGATCCTTTAACTAACAGATCCTATAGCTAACAGATCATTAACTAACAGATCCTTCAACTAACAGATCCTATAGC
>CM038719.1:521720-524464 GCA_021613375.1 Megaleporinus macrocephalus
TAAGGGGCAGGTGTTGTTGATATGGGTGGGTAGGGGGGCAGGTGTTGTTGATTTATGTGGGTAGGGGGGCAGGTGTTGTTGATTTGGGTGGGTAGGGGGGCAGGTGTTGTTGATTTGGGTGGGTAGGGGGGGCAGGTGTTGTTGATTTATGTGGGTAGGGGGGCAGGTGTTGTTGATTTGGGTGGGTAGGGGGGCAGGTGTTGTTGATTTGGGTGGGTAGGGGGGCAGGTGTTATTGATTTGGGTGGGTAGGGGGGCAGGTGTTGTTGATTTGGGTGGGTAAGGGGCAGGTGTTGTTGATTTGGGTGGGTAGGGGGGCAGGTGTTGTTGATTTGGGTGGGTAGGGGGGCAGGTGTTGTTGATTTGGGTGGGTAGGGGGGCAGGTGTTGTTGATTTATGTGGGTAGGGGGGCAGGTGTTGTTGATTTGGGTGGGTAGGGGGGCAGGTGTTGTTGATTTGGGTGGGTAGGGGGGCAGGTGTTGTTGATTTGGGTGGGTAGGGGGGCAGGTGTTGTTGATTTGGGTGGGTAGGGGGGCAGGTGTTGTTGATTTGGGTGGGTAGGGGGGGCAGGTGTTGTTGATTTGGGTGGGTGGGGGGGGCAGGTGTTGTTGATTTGGGTGGGTAGGGGGGCAGGTGTTGTTGATTTGGGTGGGTAGGGGGGCAGGTGTTGTTGATTTGGGTGGGTAGGGGGGGCAGGTGTTGTTGATTTGGGTGGGTAGGGGGGGGCAGGTGTTGTTGATTTGGGTGGGTAGGGGGGCAGGTGTTGTTGATTTGGGTGGGTAGGGGGGCAGGTGTTGTTGATTTGGGTGGGTAGGGGGGCAGGTGTTGTTGATTTGGGTGGGTAGGGGGGGGCAGGTGTTGTTGATTTGGGTGGGTAGGGGGGCAGGTGTTGTTGATTTATGTGGGTAGGGGGGGCAGGTGTTGTTGATTTGGATGGGTAGGGGGGCAGGTGTTGTTGATTTATGTGGGGTAGGGGGGGCAGGTGTTGTTGATTTGGATGGGTAAGGGGCAGGTGTTGTTGATTTGGGTGGGTAGGGGGGCAGGTGTTGTTGTTTTGGGTGGGTAGGGGGGGCAGGTGTTGTTGATTTGGGTGGGTAAGGGGCAGGTGTTGTTGATTTGGGTGGGTAAGGGGCAGGTGTTGTTGATTTGGATGGGTAGGGGGGCAGGTGTTGTTGATTTGGGCGGGTAGGGGGGCAGGTGTTGTTGATTTTTTGTGGGTAGGGGGGCAGGTGTTGTTGATTTGGGTGGGTAGGGGGGCAGGTGTTGTTGATTTGGGTGGGTAGGGGGGCAGGTGTTGTTGATTTGGGTGGGTAGGGGGGCAGGTGTTGTTGATTTGGATGGGTAGGGGGGCAGGTGTTGTTGATTTGGGTGGGTAGGGGGGCAGGTGTTGTTGATTTGGGTGGGTAGGGGGGCAGGTGTTGTTGATTTGGGTGGGTAGGGGGGCAGGTGTTGTTGATTTGGGTGGGTAAGGGGGGCAGGTGTTGTTGATTTGGGTGGGTAGGGGGGCAGGTGTTGTTGATTTGGGTGGGTAGGGGGGGCAGGTGTTGTTGATTTGGGTGGGTAGGGGGGCAGGTGTTGTTGATTTGGGTGGGTAGGGGGGCAGGTGTTGTTGATTTGGGTGGGTAGGGGGGCAGGTGTTGTTGATTTGGGTGGGTAGGGGGGCAGGTGTTGTTGATTTGGGTGGGGTAGGGGGGCAGGTGTTGTTGATTTGGGTGGGTAGGGGGGCAGGTGTTGTTGATTTGGGTGGGTAGGGGGGCAGGTGTTGTTGATTTGGGTGGGTAGGGGGGGCAGGTGTTGTTGATTTGGGTGGGGTAGGGGGGCAGGGTGTTATTGTTGATTTGGGTGGGTAGGGGGGCAGGTGTTGTTGATTTATGTGGGTAGGGGGGCAGGTGTTGTTGATTTGGGTGGGTAGGGGGGCAGGTGTTGTTGATTTGGGTGGGTAGGGGGGCAGGTGTTGTTGATTTATGTGGGTAGGGGGGCAGGTGTTGTTGATTTGGGTGGGTAGGGGGGCAGGTGTTGTTGATTTGGGTGGGTAGGGGGGCAGGTGTTATTGATTTGGGTGGGTAGGGGGGCAGGTGTTGTTGATTTGGGTGGGTAAGGGGGCAGGTGTTGTTGATTTGGGTGGGTAGGGGGGCAGGTGTTGTTGATTTGGGTGGGTAGGGGGGCAGGTGTTGTTGATTTGGGTGGGTAGGGGGGCAGGTGTTGTTGATTTATGTTGGTAGGGGGGCAGGTGTTGTTGATTTGGGTGGGTAGGGGGGCAGGTGTTGTTGATTTGGGTGGGTAGGGGGGCAGGTGTTGTTGATTATGGTTGGTAGGGGGGCAGGTGTTGTTGATTTGGGTGGGTAGGGGGGCAGGTGTTGTTGATTTGGGTGGGTAGGGGGGCAGGTGTTGTTGATTTGGGTGGGTAGGGGGGCAGGTGTTGTTGATTTGGGTGGGTAGGGGGGGCAGGTGTTGTTGATTTGGGTGGGTGGGGGGGCAGGTGTTGTTGATTTGGGTGGGTAGGGGGGCAGGTGTTGTTGATTTGGGTGGGTAGGGGGGCAGGTGTTGTTGATTTGGGTGGGTAGGGGGGGCAGGTGTTGTTGATTTGGGTGGGTAGGGGGGGCAGGTGTTGTTGATTTGGGTGGGTAGGGGGGGCAGGTGTTGTTGATTTGGGTGGGTAGGGGGGCAGGTGTTGTTGATTTGGGTGGGTAGGGGGGGCAGGTGTTGTTGATTTGGGTGGGTAGGGGGGGCAGGTGTTGTTGATTT
>CM038719.1:525463-527963 GCA_021613375.1 Megaleporinus macrocephalus
ACACAACTATACACCATATATAACCCCTTATACACAACTATACACCATATATAACCCCTTATACACAACTACTCACCATATATAACCACTACAACTATACACCATATATAACCCCTTATACACAACTACACTCCATATATAACCCCTTATACACAACTACACTCCATATATAACCCCTTATACACAACTACTCACCATATATAACCACTACAACTAAACTCCATATATAACCCCTTATACACAACTATATACCATATATAACCCCTTATACACAACTACACTCCATATATAACCCCTTATACACAACTACTCACCATATATAACCCCTTATACACAACTATATACCATATATAACCCCTTATACACAACTACACTCCATATATAACCCCTTATACACAACTATATACCATATTTAACACCTTATACACAACTACTCACCATATATAACCCCTTATACACAACTATATACCATATATAACCCCTTATACACAACTACACTCCATATATAACCCCTTATAAATCACTATACACCATCACTTACCAGTTATACACAACTATACAGCATTAGTTACCAGTTATACAGCACTATACACCACCTTTAACCAGTTTTTATAGCTACAGACCAATATAAACCATTGGTAATCAATTACTATCCAATATAGACCATATATACTATTTTTAACATCACTATACATCATCAAACACCATTATTTACCCTTCATAAATCACTACATACCAATATACACCATATTTAACCACTTACACAGACCATACTAAACCACCAATGCATCACCATACATCATATTAGACTGTATAACTTCAACCAGTTATATATACCAATGTAGACCAATATACACAACCAGCTATACATCATTATAAACCAATTTAAACCACCTATATAACAATATAGACCATTTTAACCACATTAACAACACTATACATCCTCACACACCCTATATAACCAGTTATATGTCACTATACAGCACCAACATACACAGTCTTAAACCAGTTATACACCAATATAGACCATATATGACATCATTACACACCACACCATTATAAACCATTATAAATAGTTATGCGGCTACATGTCTGTTATGCTCTGATAGAGTCGTGTGATTACTGACCGGTACAACGATGAGCGCCTCCATATCCAGGTTCTCCAAAGTGTTGTGCTCTCTACCACAACAGCTGCAGGACAACCGAGTCTTCAGAAAGCCCATCAAGCCGCCCTCCCTCCCCCGAAACAGACACCTTCGCTCCCCGTTCATCATCCCCAACACACAACAACAGTCCTACACACACCAACAGCCCAACACACACCAACAGTCCTACACACCAACTGTCCTACACACAAACAGTCCTACACACCAACAGCCCAACACACAACAACAGTCCTACACACAAACAGTCCTACACACCGACAGCCCAACACACAACAACAGTCCTACACACAAACAGTCCTACACACAAACAGTCCTACACACCGACAGTCTGACACACCAACAGTCCTACACACCAACAGTCCTACACACATCAACAGTCCTACACACACCAACAGCCCAACACACCAGCAGCCCAACACACCAACAGCCCAACACACACCAACACTCCCAGCCTTACACACAAACAGCCCAACACACACCAACAGTCCT
This sequence comes from Megaleporinus macrocephalus, assembly GCA_021613375.1. Taxonomy (NCBI): domain Eukaryota; kingdom Metazoa; phylum Chordata; class Actinopteri; order Characiformes; family Anostomidae; genus Megaleporinus; species Megaleporinus macrocephalus. Next base: position 527,119 of record CM038719.1, read on the forward strand.
ACACACATCAACAGTCCTACACACACCAACAGCCCAACACACCAACAGCCCAACACACACCAACACTCCCAGCCTTACACACAAACAGCCCAACACACACCAACAGTCCTACACACCAAGAGTCCTACACACACCAACAGCACGACACACTAACCGTACTACACACTACCGGTCCTACACTCACCAAGAGTCCTACACACACACATTCCAACAGCCCAACACACACCAACAGTCCTACACACACTAACAGCCCAATACATATTAACAGTCTTACACACTAACAGTCCTACACACCAACAGTCCTACACACTAACAGTACTACACACCAACAGTCCCACACACACTAACAGTACTACACACCAACAGTCCTACACACACCAACAGCCCAATATACTAACAGTCCTACACACTAACAGTCCTACACACTAACATTCCTACACACACAAACAGCCCAACACACCAACAGTCTTACACACCAACAGTCCTACACACCAACAGCCCAACACACCAACAGTCCTACACACCAACAGTCTTACACAGCAACAGTCTTACACAGCAACAGACAGACAGGAATCAGACATATACACACAGATAGGATATGTGTGGAAAATCCATGTAAACAAAGTCCTTCACGCTTAAACAGAGACATAAACAGTTATAGATGCTGAGAGACGACATACACGCTAAAGACCCCCTAACGTCACATTAAAGCCCCCCTATAGTCCCCCTAAAGACCCGCTATAGTCCCACTGCAGGCCTGCCTTTAAAACCAGCTAAGATCCCCATAAAGACCTGCAGTAGTTTCTATGAAGACCCACTGTAGTCGCACTAAAGACCCCCGATTA
>CM038719.1:530463-557963 GCA_021613375.1 Megaleporinus macrocephalus
ACATCTCACCAACACCGCTCTCACACATCTCACCAACACTGCTCTCACACATCTCACCAACACTGCTCTCACTCATCTCACCAACACTGCTCTTACACATGTCACCAACACTGCCCTTAAACATCTCACCAACACTGCTCTTACACATCTCACCAACACTGCTCTCACACATCTCACCAACACTGCTCTCACACATCTCACCAACACTGCTCTTACACATCTCACCAACACTGCTCTCACACATCTCACCAACACTGCCCTTAAACATCTCACCAACACTGCCCTTAAACATCTCACCAACACTGCTCTCACACATCTCACCAACACTGCTCTTACACATCTCACCAACACTGCCCTTAAACATCTCACCAACACTGCTCTCACACATCTCACCAACACTGCTCTCACACATCTCACCAACACTGCTCTCACACATCTCACCAACACTGCTCTCACACATCTCACCAACACTGCTCTCACACATCTCACCAACACTGCTCTTACACATCTCACCAACACTGCTCTCACACATCTCACCAACACTGCTCTCACACATCTCACCAACACTGCTCTCACACATCTCACCAACACTGCTCTTACACATCTCACCAACACTGCCCTTAAACATCTCACCAACACTGCTCTCACACATCTCACCAACACTGCCCTTAAACATCTCACCAACACTGCCCTTAAACATCTCACCAACACTGCTCTCACACATCTCACCAACACTGCCCTTAAACATCTCACCAACACTGCTCTCACACATCTCACCAACACTGCTCTCACACATCTCACCAACACTGCTCTCACACATCTCACCAACACTGCCCTTAAACATCTCACCAACACTGCTCTCACACATCTCACCAACACTGCTCTCACACATCTCACCAACACTGCCCTTAAACATCTCACCAACACTGCTCTCACACATCTCACCAACACTGCTCTCACACATCTCACCAACACTGCTCTCACACATCTCACCAACACTGCTCTTACACATCTCACCAACACTGCTCTCATACATCTCACCAACACTGCTCTCACACATCTCACCAACACTGCTCTCACACATCTCACCAACACTGCTCTCACACATCTCACCAACACTGCTCTTACACATCTCACCAACACTGCTCTCACACATCTCACCAACACTGCTCTTACACATCTCACCAACACTGCTCTCACACATCTCACCAACACTGCTCTCACACATCTCACCAACACTGCTCTCACACATCTCACCAACACCGCTCTCACAAATCTCACCAAAACTGCCCTTAAACATCTCACCAACACCGCTCTCACACATCTCACCAACACTGCTCTCACACATCTCACCAACACTGCTCTTACACATCTCACCAACACTGCTCTTACACATCTCACCAACACCGCTCTCACACATCTCACCAACACTGCTCTCACACATCTCACCAACACTGCTCTCACACACGCTCTGCACCAACACTGCTCTCACACATCTCACCAACACTGCTCTCACACACTCACCAACACTGCTCTCACACATCTCACCAACACTGCTTCTCACACATCTCACCAACACTGCTCTCACACATCTCACCAACACTGCTCTCACACATCTCACCAACACCGCTCACACATCTCACCAACACTGCCTTACACATCTCACCAACACTGCTCTCACACATCTCACCAACACTGCTCTCACACATCTCACCAACACTGCTCTTACACATCTCACCAACACTGCTCTTACACATCTCACCAACACTGCTCTCACACATCTCACCAACACTGCTCTCACACATCTCACCAACACTGCTCTTACACATCTCACCAACACTGCTCTTACACATCTCACCAACACTGCTCTCACACATCTCACCAACACTGCTCTCACACATCTCACCAACACTGCTCTCACACATCTCACCAACACTGCTCTCACACATCTCACCAACACTGCTCTCACACATCTCACCAACACTGCTCTCACACATCTCACCAACACTGCTCTTACACATCTCACCAACACTGCTCTACACATCTCACCAACACTGCTCTCACACATCTCACCAACACTGCTCTCACACATCTCACCAACACTGCCCTTAACACATCTCACCAACACTGCTCTCACACATCTCACCAACACTGCTCTCACACATCTCACCAACACTGCCTTAAACATCTCACCAACACTGCTCTCACACATCTCACCAACACTGCTCTCACACATCTCACCAACACTGCTCTCACACATCTCACCAACACTGCTCTTACACATCTCACCAACACTGCTCTCACACATCTCACCAACACTGCTCTCACACATCTCACCAACACTGCTCTCACACATCTCACCAACACTGCTCTTCACACATCTCACCAACACTGCTCTCACACATCTCACCAACACTGCTCTCACACATCTCACCAACACTGCTCTTACACATCTCACCAACACTGCTCTCACACATCTCACCAACACTGCTCTTACACATCTCACCAACACTGCTCTCACACATCTCACCAACACTGCTCTCACACATCTCACCAACACTGCTCTCACACATCTCACCAACACTGCTCTCACACATCTCACCAACACTGCCCTTAAACATCTCACCAACACCGCTCTCACACATCTCACCAACACTGCTCTCACACATCTCACCAACACTGCTCTTACACATCTCACCAACACTGCTCTTACACATCTCACCAACACCGCTCTCACACATCTCACCAACACTGCTCTCACACATCTCACCAACACTGCTCTTACACATCTCACCAACACTGCTCTTACACATCTCACCAACACTGCTCTCACACATCTCACCAACACTGCTCTCACTCATCTCACCAACACTGCTCTTACACATGTCACCAACACTGCCCTTAAACATCTCACCAACACTGCTCTTACACATCTCACCAACACTGCTCTCACACATCTCACCAACACTGCTCTCACACATCTCACCAACACTGCTCTTACACATCTCACCAACACTGCTCTCACACATCTCACCAACACTGCCCTACACATCTCACCAACACTGCCCTTAAACATCTCACCAACACTGCTCTCACACATCTCACCAACACTGCTCTTACACATCTCACCAACACTGCCCTTAAACATCTCACCAACACTGCTCTCACACATCTCACCAACACTGCTCTCACACATCTCACCAACACTGCTCTCACACATCTCACCAACACCGCTCTCACACATCTCACCAACACTGCCCTTAAACATCTCACCAACATTGCTCTCACACATCTCACCAACACCGCTCTCACACATCTCACCAACACTGCTCTCACACATCTCACCAACACTGCTCTCACACATCTCACCAACACTGCTCTTACACATCTCACCAACACCGCTCTCACACATCTCACCAACACTGCTCTCACACATCTCACCAACACTGCTCTTACACATCTCACCAACACTGCTCTTACACATCTCACCAACACTGCTCTCACACATCTCACCAACACTGCTCTCACACATCTCACCAACACTGCTCTTACACATGTCACCAACACTGCCCTTAAACATCTCACCAACACTGCTCTTACACATCTCACCAACACTGCTCTCACACATCTCACCAACACTGCCCTTAAACATCTCACCAACACTGCCCTTAAACATCTCACCAACACTGCTCTTACACATCTCACCAACACTGCTCTCACACATCTCACCAACACTGCTCTTACACATCTCACCAACACTGCTCTCACACATCTCACCAACACCGCTCTCACACATCTCACCAACACTGCCCTTAAACATCTCACCAACACTGCTCTCACACATCTCACCAACACTGCCCTTAAACATCTCACCAACACTGCCCTTAAACATCTCACCAACACTGCTCTTACACATCTCACCAACACTGCTCTCACACATCTCACCAACACTTCTCTCACACATCTCACCAACACTGCTCTCACACATCTCACCAACACTGCTCTTACACATCTCACCAACACTGCTCTCACACATCTCACCAACACTGCCCTTAAACATCCCACCAACACTGCTCTCACACATCTCACCAACACTGCCCTTAAACATCTCACCAACACTGCTCTCACACATCTCACCAACACTGCTCTCACACATCTCACCAACACTGCTCTCACACATCTCACCAACACTGCTCTCACACATCTCACCAACACTGCTCTCACACATCTCACCAACACTGCTCTTACACATCTCACCAACACTGCCCTTAAACATCTCACCAACACTGCTCTCACACATCTCACCAACACTGCTCTTACACATCTCACCAACACTGCTCTTACACATCTCACCAACACTGCTCTCACACATCTCACCAACACTGCTCTCACACATCTCACCAACACTGCTCTTACACATCTCACCAACACTGCTCTCACACATCTCACCAACACTGCTCTCACACATCTCACCAACACTGCTCTCACACATTTCACCAACACTGCTCTTACACATCTCACCAACACTGCTCTCAGACATCTCACCAACACTGCTCTCACACATCTCACCAACACTGCTCTCACACATCTCACCAACACTGCTCTCACACATCTCACCAACACTGCCCTTAAACATCTCACCAACACCGCTCTCACACATCTCACCAACACTGCTCTCACACATCTCACCAACACTGCTCTCACACATCTCACCAACACTGCTCTCACACATCTCACCAACACCGCTCTCACACATCTCACCAACACTGCTCTCACACATCTCACCAACACTGCTCTCACACATCTCACCAACACTGCTCTCACACATCTCACCAACACTGCTCTCACACATCTCACCAACACTGCTCTCACACATCTCACCAACACCGCTCTCACACATCTCACCAACACTGCTCTCACACATCTCACCAACACCGCTCTCACACATCTCACCAACACTGCTCTCACACATCTCACCAACACTGCTCTCACACATCTCACCAACACTGCTCTCACACATCTCACCAACACTGCTCTTACACATCTCACCAACACTGCTCTTACACATCTCACCAACACTGCTCTCACACATCTCACCAACACTGCTCTCACACATCTCACCAACACGCTCTCACATCACCAATCTAACACGCTCTCACACATCTCACCAACACTGCTCTCACACATCTCACCAACACCGCTCTCACACATCTCACCAACACTGCTCTCACACATCTCACCAACACTGCTCTCACACATCTCACCAACACTGCTCTCACACATCTCACCAACACTGCTCTTACACATCTCACCAACACTGTAAATATTACTCCAGATTATATTACTCCTGTACTACAGAACACACTGTAAATATTACTCCAGATTATATTACTCCTATACTACAGAACACACTGTAGAAATGAGCAGAGTGCTCTGAGCGGTGAGTGTGTAGAGTGAGCGTGGAGTGCTGGTGTATGTGTCACACAGTGTGCTCAGATCTGCAGAGGTGATAAACAGCTGAGGTGCAGACAGGAACTCGGTTCTTCACCCGCAGTGCTCGGTGATGATGCTGAGGGGATCTTTGGGCCGGAAGCCTCTAATGACTCCCTCAACGAGCGTCTTCTCCTCAGGAGGTTCAGGAGAGTCACAGTCCGGCCGCCCCGCTGCACCTCCTTCCCCGCGTGGGTGAAGTTACTGTAGAGCTCGCTGTCAAACTTTCCACACTCACTGACGACAGCGGACACATCCTGACCGCACGCTCGGGCCCATGTGTCCAGCTGATTAGCGCACACTCGCCGCTCACATGCACACACATGGATTCAGTGGCGCGAGAGCTGGAGTTATTGATATAATCCACCGCCGTTTCATAACAACAAGCCCGCTCGGATCTATACGTCTGCCCGCACGCAAACACACACACTGACCACAGAGACAAGGAGCGGCCACCGACGGCCAGCACTGCTGACCACTGGTCACTTAAAGTACAGTTAATATGGAAAAATCTGGAATTCCTGCATTTAACAGCTCATACTTCCAAACACAACCAGGAAGTTTCAGCCAGCCGGGATAATCCTGCCCCGCCAGCACAGCTATAGTCCCTCAGGAGCATTATTACATATACAAATCTATAATATCCAAACAGGAAGCTTTTATTTACTCAGTAAACACTTTATTATTAAATATTAATCAGTACTAATAGAGTAAGTAGAGCTTTTACACTTTATTATTAAATATTAATCAGTATTAATAGAGTAAGTAGTACTTTTACACTTTATTATTAAATATTAATTAGTATTAATAGAGTAAGTAGTACTTTTACACTTTATTATTAACTATTAATCAGTATTAATAGAGTAAGTAGAACTTTTACACTTTATTATTAAATATTAATCAGTATTAATAGAGTAAGTAGCACTTTTACACTTTATTATTAAATATTAATCAGTATTAAAAGAGTAAGTAGAACTTTTACACTTTATTATTAAATATTAATCAGTATTAATAGAGTAAGTAGTACTTTTACACTTTATTATTAAATATTAATCAGTATTAATAGAGTAAGTAGTACTTTTACACTTTATTATTAAATATTAATCAGTATTAATAGAGTAAGTAGTACTTTTACACTTTATTATTAAATATTAAACAGTATTAATAGAGTAAGTAGAGCTTTTACACTTTATTATTAAATATTAAACAGTATTAATAGAGTAAGTAGTGCTTTTACACTTTATAATTAAACAGTATTAATAGAGTAAGTAGAGCTTTTACACTTTATTATTAAATATTAATCAGTATTAATAGAGTAGAGCTTTTACACTTTATTATTAAATATTAATCAGTATTAATAGAGTAAGTAGTGCTTTTACACTTTATTATTAAATATTAATCAGTATTAATAGAGTAGAGCTTTTACACTTTATTATTAAATATTAAACAGTATTAATAGAGTAAGTAGTGCTTTTACACTTTATTATTAAATATTAATCAGTATTAATAGAGTAAGTAGCACTTTTACACTTAATTATTAAATATTAAACAGTATTAATAGAGTAAGTAGAGCTTTTACACTTTATTATTAAACAGTATTAATAGAGTAAGTAGAGCTTTTACACTTTATTATTAAATATTAAACAGTATCAATAGAGTAAATAGAGCTTTTACACTTTATTATTAAATATTAATCAGTATTAATAGAGTAAGTAGAGCTTTTACACTTTATTATTTAATATTAATCAGTATTAATAGAGTAAGTAGAGCTTTTACACTTTATTATTAAATATTAATCAGTATTAATAGAGTAAGTAGAGCTTTTACACTTTGTTATTAAATATTAATCAGTATTAATAGAGTAAGTAGAGCTTTTACACTTTATTATTTATTATAAATCAGTATTAATAGAGTAAGTAGAGCTTTTACACTTTATTATTAAATATTAATCAGTATTAATAGAGTAAGTAGAGCTTTTACACTTTATTGTTAAATATTAATCAGTATTAATAGATGTAGTAGAGCTTTTACGCTTTATTATTAAATATTAATCAGTATTAATAGAGTAAGTAGTGCTTTTACACTTTATTATTAAACAGTATTAATAGAGTAAGTAGAGCTTTTACACTTTATTATTAAATATTAATCAGTATTAATAGATGTAGTAGAGCTTTTACGCTTTATTATTAAATATTAATCAGTATTAATAGAGTAAGTAGTGCTTTTACACTTTATTATTAAACAGTATTAATAGAGTAAGTAGAGCTTTTACACTTTATTATTAAACAGTATTAATAGAGTAAGTAGAGCTTTTACACTTTATTATTAAATATTAATCAGTATTAATAGAGTAAGTAGTGCTTTTACACTTTATTATTAAACAGTATTAATAGAGTAAGTAGAGCTTTTACACTTTATTATTAAATATTAATCAGTATTAATAGAGTAGAGCTTTTACACTTTATTATTAAATATTAAACAGTATTAATAGAGTAAGTAGAGGTTTTACACTTTATTATTAAATATTAATCAGTATTAATAGAGTAAGTAGAGCTTTTACACTTTATTATTAAATATTAAACAGTATTAATAGAGTAAGTAGTGTTTTTCATACGTCAGTGTGTTTATTTAACTCTTTCCAAGCTTCTCCTAAACAACCCAGTATTATTATCAGTTCTCATCTAATACCTGCTTTGACTGCTCAGTACTTCATTAAGATAAATCAAGATTTGCTGCTGAAGGAACTGAACACATTCATACAATGTCTGGGGCGTCCAGGAGAAATCTGGAACCTAACTTTGTTCTTCAAACTGGATCAAGATCTGATCTACTTCTCTCACAATAACATATTCATGTTACTTTGTATTGTATGTCTGATTATTTACATCTGTTCTAATCAGATCTGCTGTTCTTACTGGTGATCAGACACACATTGATCAGATTTTTTACACAGTGGTGTTTTACAGGTTTGACTCTGAGATCAAGTTCAGTGTGTTGATTGCTCAGAGCTCTGATTCCACTGAAAGCAGGTCTGGTGGAGTACATCATGAAGTAATGACTCCAAAATAGCGTTTACTGGAAAGGCCGCTGCGTTTACCATCACCAGCTTTTTTTGCTCTGTTCTATTTTTTCATTTTAATATGTCATCGCTGTCCAATGAAAAACAAGTATCTTCAAAATTGCAACTTTACAGTAGAGACCAAAAACATACATTACATTCAATGTAAGTCAATGGAACCAGAATTTTTTCCAAGCTATTTTGGAGCATTCCTATTGGTCCATTCATTAAATTTTCACACAATTTAAACGACTATTGGCGTGTGGAGACAGCGATGTTATTAAAAATAGCCTGATATTTACAAGCCCAGCTTAATTTGCAACTAAGTCACATGACTGGGAATAAAAAAAGAATTCTAGAGAGGCGGAGTCTCTCCAAAGTAAAGCTGGTCAGAGGTTCACCAATCTGTGAAAAACTGGGTCTAAATTTTGTGGAACAATTCCAGAAAAATGTTCCTCAATGTCAAAATTAAAACCGGATCACGTACAGAAGAAGCTACACCATCCAGCAGCACCACTGTCTTCTCTGGACCAACACGAGACCGAATTAAAACTGGTCTGGGATCAGATGAAGCAGAATTAGAAATTCCTTTTGGAAACCTCAGACACATGTCCTGCCAACTCAGGAGGAGAGAGAGACTATCCAGCGCGTTATCAGCTCTCAGGTCAGTAGTCTGTATCCCTGATGGTCTGGAGCTGCATTAGTGTCTATAGCGTGAGCAGCTCACACATCTGGAGAGACTCTATCAGTGCTGAACATCTACAGAGGATTCAGAACATCTGCTTCACCCAGACCACGCCTCCTTCAGAGAAGACCTTATATATATCAGCAGGACAGTAAACCACATACCGCATCATCACACCAGCACAGAGTCCACCTGCTGAACTGACCTGCTGAACTGACCTGCCTGCAGTCCAGACCTTCACCATTAGAACATTTGGAGCTTCATGGAATGAAAAATCTTCATCTACGCCAGACTTCATCAACAGAACTCACTTCCCAGACATGTACAGGCTGCTGTTAGAAGAAGAGTTGATGGTAGACGTGATCCTGTCCCAACGTTTTTGAGATGTGTTGCTGCTTCGAGTTCTAAACGAGTTAATCTCTGCTGGGTTTTCTACTGTAAATAAAATATGCGTCTATGAGATCTACACATCATTACATTCCGTTTTTATTTACATTTATTTACATTTTACACAGCGTCCCATCTTTTTTGGGAGGTGTGGTCGTGTTTTATGCTGATGGTTTGGAGCTCCAGATCAAATGGCCTGTTTGGTTGGTGTTCTAAGTGAAAATAAGTGAACACACCCTGTACAGTGACCACACGTCTGCCTGAGCTGAAGTCATGACCACATTCATACTGTATGTTTAATTAAAAATATTAAATTAATAAATCAAAACTGTGCAGTGAAGGTTGTTTATTTGACTGAAGCTCTTTAAACCTCTGCAGTTCAGTATCTGCTGGCGCTGACAGAGACTGAGACCAAACCCACCTGGACTAGCTTCACAGAGAGCAACAGTAGAACCAGGTCTGTGACCAGAAGGTCACTGGTTTGATCCCCTGAACCAACAGGACACATCCAGTCAGAGTCCAGATTTAAACTCTATAGATAATATTTAGTCCAGTCAGAGTCCAGATTTAAACTCTATAGATAATATTTAGTCCAGTCAGAGTCCAGATTTAAACTCTATAGAGAATATTTGGTCCAGTCAGAGTCCAGATTTAAACCTATAGAGAATATTTAGTCCAGTCAGAGTCCAGATTTAAACCCTATAGAGAATATTTGGTCCAGTCAGAGTCCAGATTTAAACCTATAGAGAATATTTAGTCCAGTCAGAGTCCAGATGTAAACCCTATAGATAATATTTGGTCCAGTCAGAGTCCAGATTTAAACCCTATAGAGAATATTTGGTCCAGTCAGAGTCCAGATTTAAACCCTATAGAGAATATTTGGTCCAGTCAGAGTCCAGATTTAAACCCTATAGAGAATATTTGGCCCAGTCAGAGTCCAGATTTAAACCCTATAGAGAATATTTGGTCCAGTCAGAGTCCAGATTTAAACCTATAGAGAATATTTGGTCCAGTCAGAGTCCAGATTTAAACCTATAGAGAATATTTGGTCCAGTCAGAGTCCAGATTTAAACCCTATAGAGAATATTTAGTCCAGTCAGAGTCCAGATTTAAACCCTATAGAGAATATTTAGTCCAGTCAGAGTCCAGATTTAAACCCTATAGAGAATATTTGGTCCAGTCAGAGTCCAGATTTAAACCTATAGAGAATATTTAGTCCAGTCAGAGTCCAGATTTAAACCCTATAGAGAATATTTGGTCCAGTCAGAGTCCAGATTTAAACCTATAGAGAATATTTAGTCCAGTCAGAGTCCAGATTTAAACCCTATAGATAATATTTGGTCCAGTCAGAGTCCAGATTTAAACCCTATAGAGAATATTTGGTCCAGTCAGAGTCCAGATTTAAACCTATAGAGAATATTTAGTCCAGTCAGAGTCCAGATTTAAACTCTATAGAGAATATTTGGTCCAGTCAGAGTCCAGATTTAAACTCTATAGAGAATATTTGGTCCAGTCAGAGTCCAGATTTAAACCCTATAGATAATATTTGGTCCAGTCAGAGTCCAGATTTAAACCCTATAGATAATATTTGGTCCAGTCAGAGTCCAGATTTAAACCTATGGAGAATATTTGGTCCAGTCAGAGTCCAGATTTAAACCCTATAGATAATATTTGGTCCAGTCAGAGTCCAGATTTAAACCCTATAGAGAATATTTGGTCCAGTCAGAGTCCAGATTTAAACCTACAACACCTTCAACACCTCCAGCACCTTCAACACCTTCAACACCTTCAGCACCTCCAACACATCCAGCACCTTCAACACCTTCAACACCTCCAGCACCTTCCACACCTTCAACACCTTCAACACCTCCAACACCTTCAACACCTCCAGCACCTTCAACACCTTCAACACCTCCAACACCTTCAACACCTTCAACACCTTCAACACCTCCAACACCTTCAACACCTTCAACACCTCCAACACCTTCAACACCTCCAACACCTTCAACACCTTCAACACCTCCAACACCTCCAACACCTCCAACACCTCCAACACCATAACACCTCCAACACCTTCAACACCTCCAACACCTCCAACACCTTCAACACCTCCAACACCTTCAACACCGTCAACACCTCCAACACCTTCAACACCTCCAAGACCTCCAACACCTTTAACACTTCTAACACCTTCAACACCTCCAACACCTCCAACACCTTCAACACCTTCAACACCTCCAACACCTTAAAAACCTTCAACACCTCCAACACCTCCAACACCTTCAAGACCTTTAACACCTCCAACACCTTCCACACCTTCAACACCTCCAACACATCCAACACATCCAGCACCTTCAACACCTCCAACACCTTCAACACCTTCAACACCTCCAACACATCCAACACATCCAGCACCTTCAACACCTTCAACACCTCCAACACCTTCAACACCTTCAACACCTTCAACACCTCCAACACATCCAACACCTTCAACACCTTCAACACCTCCAAAACCTTCAACACCTCCAACACCTTCAACACCTTCAAAACCTCCAACACATCCAACACCTTCAACCGGCCGGCAATCAAACAGAGTCTTGACCTTCCCTTGCTCTACAGACACACGGCGGGGGGAGGAGAGGAGTAGCCCTGCAGGAGGAAGGAGAGAGCGAGCGCGGCTTCTGAAGAAAGACAGACGAGCGCAGGAGGTAAAGAGGAGGTTCAGTACTTACAGGTTTCAGTTTGAGCTTCAGGCTCATGGTGGCATTCTGTGAGCACTACTGGGAGTACACCAGAGCAGACTGACACAGGGAGCCACAGCGGCTCTGCCTCTGTCACACACACTCGCACACTCGCACTCGCACGCGCACACACACACACACGCGCACACACACACACACACGCGCACACACACACACGCACGCCCGGCTCAGAGGGCACGGAGTGCAAAACAAAAAATAAAAAAATAAAAAGGTGCGCGGCAACTGCATCATCCGCATGTTCATAACGGAGCAGTAGAGCACCCACAACTCCACAACTCCACAACACCACAACACCACAACTCCACAACTCCACAACTCCACAACACCACAACTCCACAACTCCACAACTCCACAACACCACAACTCCACAACTCCACAACTCAACAACTCCACAACTCCACAACTCAACAACTCCACAACTCAACAACTCCACAACTCCACAACTCAACAACTCAACAACTCCACAACTCCACAACTCAACAACTCCACAACTCCACAACTCCACAACTCCACAACTCAACAACTCAACAACTCCACAACTCCACAACTCCACAACTCCACAACTCCACAACACCACAACTCCACAACTCCACAACTCAACAACTCAACAACTCCACAACTCAACAACTCCACAACTCAACAACTCAACAACTCCACAACTCCACAACTCAACAACTCCACAACTCAACAACTCCACAACTCAACAACTCCACAACTCCACAACTCAACAACTCCACAACTCAACAACTCCACAACTCCACAACTCCACAACTCCACAACTTAACAACTCCACAACTCAACAACTCCACAACTTAACAACTCCACAACTCCACAACTCAACAACTCCACAACTCCACAACTCAACAACTCAACAACTCCACAACTCCACAACTCCACAACTCAACAACTCAACAACTCCACAACTTAACAACTCCACAACTCCACAACTCCACAACTTAACAACTCCACAACACCACAACTCCACAACTCCACAACTCCACAACTCCACAACCTAACAACTCCACAACTCCACAACTCCACAACTCCACAACACCACAACTCAACAACTCCACAACTCCACATCTCAACAACTCAACAACTCCACAACTCCACATCTCAACAACTCTACAACACCACAACTCAACAACTCCACAACTCTACAACACCACAACTCAACTATAAATGATTCAGTAACTACTATAAATGATTCAGTAACTGCTATAAATGATTCAGTAACTGCTATAAATGATTCAGTAACTGCTATAAATGATTCAGTAACTGCTATAAATGATTCAGTAACTACCATAAATTATTCAGTAACTGCTATAAATGATTCAGTAACTGCTATAAATGATTCAGTAACTGCTATAAATGATTCAGTAACTACCATAAATTATTCAGAATCTACTATAAATGATTCAGTATGCACCATAAATGATTCAGTAACTGCTATAAATGATTCAGTAACTACCATAAATTATTCAGAATCTACTATAAATGATTCAGTATGCACCATAAATGATTCAGTAACTGCTATAAATGATTCAGTATCTGCTATAAATGATTCAGTAACTGCTATAAATGATTCAATAACTGCTATAAATGATCCAGTAACTGCTATAAATGAATGTGTATGTACTGTAGTGAAGTGAATGAGGAACTGAAGTGTGTAAGTTGCTGGTAGGTGCTCTGAGTAACCGTATCAAATGTAATGTCTTGTTTAACCCTTTAACTTAAACTTCTCGCTGCTTTTATTGTTGGATGTACTGATACAGTATCAGAGCGAGAGTGCAGATGCACACAGCTCATGTTTTATGGATATACTGGTTATTGACTGGTTTAATGAGAGTAACAGTGAAGTGTCAGACGTACAACATATTAAAGTAAATGTAACAGCGAGCAAGAGAAATGATCAGAAACAGCCACTTTCCAAACACACGCAGCAGAGCAGAGCCCAGCCGCTCACATAACCCAGCGCGTCATGTTAAACAGACGGATCAATCGCTGCAGGGATCGATGGAGATATCATTTCCCTTTTTTCACACCGCCACAAATCGAAGTTCAATTATCAAGCAAGGAACCGCCCACTGCCGTTACATCACCGGCCGTAACTCCGCCTCAGCAGCGCACACCTTTAGACAAGCCCCCCGAGCGGAGTGGACACAACCCCACACACAGTGACCCAGTCACGGGATTTATTCATTCAGGAACATGTTCACGATGTCCTGCAGGTGATCTCTGGAAAGACTCACAGGTCAGATTCCAGGTAACTGAACTGACCAAATCCAGCATCCACACTGACCACTGTAGTCATGATGAGCGCACTCACTGATCAAAACTCATCAATCAAGACATTTAACAGAATGATTATTAGAATTTCAACACTGTCCAAATAAATACAAGTGTCTCAAAATTAGTAACATTACAGGAGAGAACAAAAACTTCCAGTGTAAGTGAATATAAAGAGGTTTTCTAAGAAGTGATTTTGGAGCATTTCTATTGGTCCATTCATCATAGAGTGGTTGATACAGTAAAGTTGTTGATACAGTGTAGTGGGTGTACAGTAGTGGGTATAGTGTAGTGGGTGTATAGTGGTCGGTATATTGTAGTGGGTGTATAGTGGGTGTATAGTGGTCAGTATAGTGTAGTGGGTGTATACTGGTCGGTATAGTGTTCTGGGTGACATAGTGGTCGGTGTAGTGTAGTGGGTGTATAGTGGTTGGTATAGTGTAGTGGGTGTATAGTGGTTAGTATAGTGTAGTGGGTGTACAGTAGTGGGTGTACAGTAGTGGGTATAGTGTAGTGGGTGTATACTGGTCTGTATAGTGTAGTGGATGACATAGTGGTCAGTATAGTGTAGCGGGTGTATAGTGGTTGGTATAGTGTAGTGAATGTATATAGTGGTTGGTTTAGTGTAGTGGGTGTACAGTGGTCGGTATAGTGTAGTGTGGGTGTATAGTGGTCGGTATAGTGTAGTGGATGACATAGTGGTCAGTATAGTGTAGTGGGTGTATAGTGGTTGGTATAGTGTAGTGAATGTATATAGTGGTTGGTATAGTGTAGTGGGTGTATAATGGTCGGTATAGTGTAGTGGGTGTATAGTGGTCGGTATAGTGTAGTGGGTGTATAGTGGTTGGTATAGTGTAGTGGTTGGTATAAAGTAGTGGGTGTATATAGTGGTCAGTATAGTGTAGTGGGTGTATATAGTGGTTGGTATAGTTTAGTGGGTGTATATAGTGTTTGGTATAGTATAGTGGGTGTATATAGGGGTTGGTATAGTGTAGTGGGTGTGTATAGTGGTTGGTATAGTGTAGTGGGTGTATAGTGGTTGGTATAGTGTAGTGGTTGGTATAGTGTAGTGGGTGTATAGTGGTTGGTATAGTGTAGTGGGTGTGTATAGTGGTTGGTATAGTGTAGTGGGTGTATAGTGGTTGGTATAGTGTAGTGGTTGGTATAGTGTAGTGGGTGTATAGTGGTTGGTATAGTGTAGTGGGTGTATAGTGGTTGGTATAGTGTAGTAGGTGTATAGTGGTTGGTATAGTGTAGTGGCTGTATAGAGGTTGGTATAGTGTAGTGGGTGTATATAGTGGTTGGTATAGTGTAGTGGTTGGTATAGTGTAGTGGGTGTATAGTGGTTGGTATAGTGTAGTGGTTGGTATAGTGTATGGGGTGTATAGTGGTCAGTATAGTGTAGTGGGTGTATAGTGGTTGGTATAGTGTAGTGGTTGGTATAGTGTATGGGGTGTATAGTGGTCAGTATAGTGTAGTGGGTGTATAGTGGTTGGTATTGTGTAGTGGGTGTAAAGTGGTTGGTATAGTGTAGTGGGTGTATAGTGGTTGGTATAGTGTAGTGGTTGGTATAGTGTTTGGGGTGTATAGTGGTCAGTATAGTGTAGTGGGTGTATATAGTGGTTGGTATAGTATAGTGGGTGTATATAGTGGTTGGTATAGTGTAGTGGGTGTGTATAGTGGTCGGTATAGTGTAGTGGGTGTATAGTGGTTGGTATAGTGTAGTGGTTGGTATAGTGTAGTGGGTGTATAGTGGTTGGTATAGTGTAGTGGCTCTATAGTGGTTGGTATAGTGTAGTGGGTGTATAGTGGTTGGTATAGTGTAGTGGGTGTACAGTGGTCGGTATAGTGTAGTGGGTGTATAGTGGTTAAAATGGTGTAGTAGGTGTATAGTGGTTGGTGTAGTGTAGTGGGTGTATAGTGGTTGGTATAGTGTAGTGGTTGGTATAGTGTAGTGGGTGTATATAGCGGTCGGTGTAGTGTAAAGGGTGTATAGTGGTTGGTATAGTGTAGTGGGTGTATAGTGGTTGGCATAGTGTAGTGGGTGTATAGTGGTCGGTATAGTGTAGTGGGTGTATAGTGGTTAAAATGGTGTAGTAGGTGTATAGTGGTTGGTGTAGTGTAGTGGGTGTATAGTGGTTGGTATAGTGTAGTGGTTGGTATAGTGTAGTGGGTGTATATAGAGGTTGGTATAGTGTAGTGGGTGTATATAGTGGTTGGTATAGTGTAGTGGGTGTATAGTGGTCGGTATAGTGTAGTGGGTGTATATAGTAGTTGGTATAGTGTAGTGGTTGTATATAGTGGTTGGTATAGTGTAGTGGGTGTATAGTGGTCGGTATAGTGTAGTGGGTGTATATAGTAGTTGGTGTAGTGTAGTGGTTGTATATAGTGGTTGGTATAGTGTAGTGGGTGTATAGTGGTTGGTATAGTGTAGTGGGTGTATATAGTGGTTGGTATAGTGTAGTGGGTGTATAGTGGTTGATATAGTGTAATGGTTGGTATAGTGTAGTGGGTGTATAGTGGTTGGTATAGTGTAGTGGGTGTATAGTGGTTGGTATAGTGTAGTAGGTGTATAGTGGTTGGAATAGTGTAGTAGGTGTATAGTGGTTGGTATAGTGTAGTGGGTGTATATAGTTGGTGGTATAGTGTAGTGGGTGTATATAGTGGTTGGTATAGTGCAGTGGGTGTACAGTAGTGGTTGGTATAGTGTAGTGGGTGTATAGTGGTTGGTATAGTGTAGTGGCTCTATAGTGGTTGGTATAGTGTAGTGGGTGTATAGTGGTTGGTATAGTGTAGTGGGTGTATAGTGGTCGGTATAGTGTAGTGGGTGTATAGTGGTTAAAATTGTGTAGTAGGTGTATAGTGGTTGGTGTAGTGTAGTGGGTGTATAGTGGTTGGTAGAGTGTAGTGGTTGGTATAGTGTAGTGGGTGTATATAGTGGTTGGTATAGTGTAGTGGGTGTATAGTGGTTGGTATTGTGTAGTGGGAGTATATAGTGGTTGGTATAGTGTAGTGGTTGGTATAGTGTAGTGGGTGTATATAGCGGTCGGTGTAGTGTAAAGGGTGTATAGTGGTTGGTATAGTGTAGTGGGTGTATAGTGGTTGGCATAGTGTAGTGGGTGTATAGTGGTCGGTATAGTGTAGTGGGTGTATAGTGGTTAAAATGGTGTAGTAGGTGTATAGTGGTTGGTGTAGTGTAGTGGGTGTATAGTGGTTGGTATAGTGTAGTGGTTGGTATAGTGTAGTGGGTGTATATAGAGGTTGGTATAGTGTAGTGGGTGTATATAGTGGTTGGTATAGTGTAGTGGGTGTATAGTGGTCGGTATAGTGTAGTGGGTCTATATAGTAGTTGGTATAGTGTAGTGGTTGTATATAGTGGTTGGTATAGTGTAGTGGGTGTATAGTGGTTGGTATAGTGTAGTGGGTGTATATAGTGGTTGGTATAGTGTAGTGGGTGTATAGTGGTTAAAATGGTGTAGTAGGTGTATAGTGGTTGGTGTAGTGTAGTGGGTGTATAGTGGTTGGTAGAGTGTAGTGGTTGGTATAGTGTAGTGGGTGTATAGTGGTTGGTATTGTGTAGTGGGTGTATATAGTGGTTGGTATAGTGTAGTGGGTGTATATAGTGGTTGGTATAGTGTAGTGGGTGTATAGTGGTTGGTATAGTGTAGTGGGTGTATAAAGTGGTTGGTATAGTGTAGTGGGTGTATATAGTGGTTGGTATAGTGTAGTGGGTGTATAGTGGTTGGTATAGTGTAGTGGGTGTATAAAGTGGTTGGTATAGTGTAGTGGGTGTATAGTGGTTGGTATAGTGTAGTGGGTGTATAGTGGTTGGTGTAGTGGGTGTATAGTGGTTGGTGTAGTGTAGTGGGTGTATAGTGGTCGGTATAGTGTAGTAGGTGTATAGTGGTTGGTATAGTGTAGTGGGTGTATAGTGGTTGGTGTAGTGTAGTGGGTGTATAGTGGTCGGTATAGTGTAGTGGGTGTATAGTGGTTGGTATAGTGTAGTGGGGTATAGTGGTTGGTATAGTGTAGTGGGTGTATATAGTGGTTGGTATAGTGTAGTGGGTGTATATAGTGGTTGGTATAGTGTAGTGGGTGTATAGTGGTCGGTATAGTGTAGTGTATTATAGTTGCCTACCTGTGTACAGGTAAATTGTATCTCTACCTTTACCTACCTGTGTACAAATAAACTGTAATACTACCTTCACCTACCTGTGTACAGATAAACTGTAACACTACCTTCACCTACCTGTGTACAGGTAAACTTTAACACTGCCTTCACCTACCTGTGTACAGATAAACTGTAACACTACCTTCACCTACCTGTGTACAGGTAAAGTCACTCTGGATAAGTGCAGTAAAGTGTATTATTATGTGCACTGAAAGAGAGTTAGAGAGTAAGCGAATGAGAGAGTGAGAGAGTGACAGTGAGAGTGAACAGCAGTAGTGGTTGGTATAGTGTAGTGGGTGTATATAGTGGTTGGTATAGTGTAGTGGGTGTATAGTGGTTGGTATAGTGTAGTGGCTCTATAGTGGTTGGTATAGTGTAGTGGGTGTATAGTGGTTGGTATAGTGTAGTGGGTGTATAGTGGTCGGTATAGTGTAGTGGGTGTATAGTGGTTAAAATGGTGTAGTAGGTGTATAGTGGTTGGTGTAGTGTAGTGGGTGTATAGTGGTTGGTATAGTGTAGTGGTTGGTATAGTGTAGTGGGTGTATATAGCGGTCGGTGTAGTGTATAGGGTGTATAGTAGTTGGTGTAGTGTAGTGGGTGTATACAGTGGTTGGTATAGTGTAGTGGGTGTATAGTGGTTGGTATTGTGTAGTGGGTGTATATAGTGGTTGGTATAGTGTAGTGGGTGTATATAGTGGTTGGTATAGTGTTGTGGGTGTATAGTGGTTGGTATAGTGTAGTGGGTGTATAAAGTGGTTGGTATAGTGTAGTGGGTGTATAGTGGTTGGTATAGTGTAGTGGGTGTATAAAGTGGTTGGTCTAGTGTAGTGGGTGTATATAGTGGTTGGTATAGTGTAGTGGGTGTGTAGTGGTTGGTATAGTGTAGTGGGTGTATAAAGTGGTTGGTATAGTGTAGTGGGTGTATATAGTGGTTGGTATAGTGTAGTGGGTGTATAGTGGTTGGTATAGTGTAGTGGGTGTATAGTGGTTGGTGTAGTGTAGTGGGTGTATAGTGGTTGGTGTAGTGTAGTGGGTGTATAGTGGTCGGTATAGTGTAGTGGGTGTATAGTGGTTGGTATAGTGTAGTGGTGTATAGTGGTTGGTATAGTGTAGTGGGTGTATATAGTGGTTGGTATAGTGTAGTGGGTGTATATAGTGGTTGGTATAGTGTAGTGGGTGTATAGTGGTTGGTGTAGTGTAGTGGGTGTATAGTGGTCGGTATAGTGTAGTGGGTGTATAGTGGTTGGTGTAGTGTAGTGGGTGTATAGTGGTTGGTATAGTGTAGTGGGTGTATATAGTGGTTGGTATAGTGTAGTGGGTGTATATAGTGGTTGGTATAGTGTAGTGGGTGTATATAGTGGTTGGTATAGTGTAGTGGGTGTGTATAGTGGCTGGTATAGTGTAGTGGGTGTATATAGTGGTTGGTATAGTGTAGTGGGTGTATAGTGGTTGGTATAGTGTAGTGGGTGTATATAGTGGTTGGTATAGTGTAGTGGGTGTATATAGTGGTTGGTATAGTGTAGTGGGTGTATATAGTGGTTGGTATAGTGTAGTGGGTGTATAGTGGTTGGTGTAGTGTAGTGGGTGTATAGTGGTCAGTATAGTGTAGTGGGTGTATATAGTGGTTGGTATAGTGTAGTGGGTGTATAGTGGTTGGTGTAGTGTAGTGGGTGTATAGTGGTCAGTATAGTGTAGTGGGTGTATAGTGGTTGGTATCGTGTAGTGGTGAATAGTGGTTGGTATAGTGTAGTGGGTGTATATAGTGGTTGGTATAGTGTAGTGGGTGTATAGGGGTCGGTATAGTGTAGTGTATTATAGTTGCCTACCTGTGTACAGGTAAATTGTATCTCTACCTTTACCTACCTGTGTACAGATAAACTGTAACACTACCTTCACCTACCTGTGTACAGGTAAACTTTAACACTGCCTTCACCTACCTGTGTACAGGTAAAGTCACTCTGGATAAGTGCAGTAAAGTGTATTATTATGTGCACTGAAAGAGAGTTAGAGAGTAAGCGAATGAGAGAGTGAGAGAGTGACAGTGAGAGTGAACAGCAGTAGATTGGACAGTGTATCTGGTCTCCTGCTGCCGCTGCCCTCTGCCTCCATTAGCCCTCAGGGCCAAGGTCACCAGTAGAGTCAACATCTCTTTCTCTCTCTCTTACACACTCACACACACACACACACACACACATTCACAAACACACACACACACGCACACACACACACATTCACAAACACACACACTTCTTTTCATTATACAGAATCATTAATTCCACAGTTGGTCGACTGCAATGTGATTGGCTGAGAGGCTTTCTATGAGGATGTAACGAGCTGCCGATTGGGTGTTACGTGTGTTACGGTTTGTTCGTTTTAAGGTGTTCTGGTAATAAAATTTTTGGCCTCATGCCAACAACCACCAGTACCACCATCTCAGGGTACATCGCTTCCTCTCATGTGCTGTAGAGTAAATATATCATTCTAAAATTTAAGCAGATTCATTTCCACCTTCCAGCTTTTAGTCTTCAGCCAGACTTTCACAACTGACCAGCTCTCTGACCACAGCCTGACCACAGATTGCCTGTCAGGTCTGAGGAGATGCTGAAATTACTGAAAGGCTTCTGAAAGCCTCTGACCTTATGGAGCCTAGATGTTCCTAGTTGTGGTCATGTGACAGGCTGGTCTAAAAACAGTAGAAGCTGCAGTTTCAGGCGTCAGTGTGTCTTCAGTGGAACGTTCATCCGCCAACACAACACTGATATGAAGAACGTTATCAAGAACTATCCTACTGCTGATTCTGGACTAACCTTCATATCTCTCTCTCTCTCTCTCTCTGTTTCCACTTCAGTTCAGGACTTACTGACTGTTCTAATATTATTGCCTCACTGAAAACCATAATCTTCACAGGCAAACCTAAAAACTCAAATCTAGAAAAAGGTGACGGAGGAGTAACAGAAGTTCAGAATGCTTCATTAGACGAAGGCGGGGTACACCATGGACAGGTCACCTGTCCATCACATGGCCAACACACACTCACTCACTAACATACATGTGTTTGGACTGTGTGAGGAAACCGGAGTACCAGGAGGAACCCACTCAAACACAGAGAGACCATACACACTCCACACAGAACCACCCAGACCGGGAATCCAACCCAGACTAATCTAACCACCGTACTGACCACCACCGTACTGACCACTACACCACCATACTGACCACTACACCACCATACTAACCACTACACCACCATACTGACCACTACACCACCATACTGACCACTACACCACCATACTAACCACTACACCACCATACTAACCACTACACCACCATACTGACCACTACACCACCGTACTAACCACTACACCACCATACTAACCACTACACCACCATACTAACCACTACACCACCATACTAACCACTACACCACCATACTGACCACTACACCAACGTACTAACCACTACACCACCATACTAACCACTACACCACCGTACTGACCACTACACCACCATACTGACCACTACACCACCGTACTAACCACTACACCACCGTACTAACCACTACACCACCGTACTAACCACTACACCACCACACAAACCACTACACCACCGTACTAACCACTACACCACCGTACTAACCACTACACCACCATACTAACCACTACACCACCGTACTAACCACTACACCACCATACTAACCACTACACCACCGTACTAACCACTACACCACCGTACTAACCACTACACCACCGTACTAACCACTACACCACCGTACTAACCACTACACCACCGTACTGACCACTACACCACCGTACTGACCACTACACCACCGTACTGACCACTACACCACCATACTAACCACTACATCACCATACTGACCACTACACCACCATACTGACCACTACACCACCATACTAACCACTACACCACCATACTGACCATTACACCACCATACTGACCACTACAACACCATACTAACCACTATACCACCTTCCTGACCACTACACCACCTTACTGACCACTACACCACCATACTAACCACTACACCACCATACTAAGCACTACACCACCGTACTGACCACTACACCACCGTACTAACCACTACACCACCATACTGACCACTACACCACCATACTGACCACTACACCACCATACTAACCACTACACCACCATACTGACCACTACACCACCGTACTGACCACTACACCACCATACTAACCACTACACCACCATACTGACCACTACACCACCGTACTAACCACTACACCACCGTACTAACCACTACACCACCATACTAACCACTACACCACCGTACTGACCACTACACCACCGTACTGACCACTACACCACCGTACTAACCACTACACCACAGTACTGACCACTACACCACCGTACTGACCACTACACCACCGTACTGACCACTACACCACCGTACTAACCACTACATCACCATACTGACCACTACACCACCATACTGACCATTACACCACCATACTGACCACTACACCACCATACTAACCACTACACCACCATACTGACCATTACACCACCATACTGACCACTACACCACCATACTAACCACTACACCACCATACTGACCACTACACAACCATACTAACGACTACACCACCATACTGACCACTACACCACCGTACTAACCACTACACCACCGTACTAACCACTACACCACCATACTAACCACTACACCACCATACTAACCACTACACCACCATACTGACCACTACACCACCGTACTAACCACTACACCACCATACTAACCACTACACCACCATACTAACCACTACACCACCATACTGACCACTACACCACCGTACTAACCACTACACCACCATACTAACCACTACATCACCATACTAACCACTACACCACCATACTAACCACTACACCACCATACTGACCACTACACCACCATACTAACCACTACACCACCATACTGACCACTACACCACCATACTAACCACTACATCACCATACTGACCACTACACCACCGTACTAACCACTACACCACCATACTAACCACTACACCACCATACTAACCACTACACCACAATACTGACCACTACACCACCGTACTAACCACTACACCACCATACTGACCACTACACCACCATACTAACTACTACACCACCATACTAACCACTACACCACCATACTGACCACTACACCACCATACTAACCACTACACCACCATACTAATCACTACACCACCATACTAACCACTACACCACCGTACTGACCACTACACCACCATACTAACCACTACACCACCGTACTGACCACTACACCACCATACTGACCACTACACCACCATACTAATTACTACACCACCATACTAACCACTACACCACCATACTAACCACTACACCACCGTACTAACCACTACACCACCATACTGACCACTACACCACCATACTAACTACTACACCACCATACTAACCACTACACCACCATACTGACCACTACACCACCATACTAACCACTACACCACCATACTAATCACTACACCACCATACTAACCACTACACCACCGTACTGACCACTACACCACCATACTAACCACTACACCACCATACTAACAACTACACCACCGTACTAACCACTACACCACCATACTGACCATTACACCACCATACTGACCACTACAACACCATACTAACCACTATACCACCTTCCTGACCACTACACCACCTTACTGACCACTACACCACCATACTAACCACTACACCACCATACTAAGCACTACACCACCGTACTGACCACTACACAACCGTACTAACCACTACACCACCATACTGACCACTACACCACCATACTGACCACTACACCACCATACTAACCACTACACCACCATACTGACCACTACACCACCGTACTGACCACTACACCACCATACTAACCACTACACCACCATACTGACCACTACACCACCGTACTAACCACTACACCACCGTACTAACCACTACACCACCATACTAACCACTACACCACCGTACTGACCACTACACCACCGTACTGACCACTACACCACCGTACTAACCACTACACCACAGTACTGACCACTACACCACCGTACTGACCACTACACCACCGTACTGACCACTACACCACCGTACTAACCACTACATCACCATACTGACCACTACACCACCATACTGACCATTACACCACCATACTGACCACTACACCACCATACTAACCACTACACCACCATACTGACCATTACACCACCATACTGACCACTACACCACCATACTGACCACTACACCACCATACTGACCACTACACAACCATACTAACGACTACACCACCATACTGACCACTACACCACCGTACTAACCACTACACCACCGTACTAACCACTACACCACCATACTAACCACTACACCACCATACTAACCACTACACCACCATACTGACCACTACACCACCGTACTAACCACTACACCACCGTACTAACCACTACACCACCATACTAACCACTACACCACCATACTGACCACTACACCACCGTACTAACCACTACACCACCATACTAACCACTACATCACCATACTAACCACTACACCACCATACTAACCACTACACCACCATACTGACCACTACACCACCATACTAACCACTACACCACCATACTGACCACTACACCACCATACTAACCACTACATCACCATACTGACCACTACACCACCGTACTAACCACTACACCACCGTACTAACCACTACACCACCATACTAACCACTACACCACAATACTGACCACTACACCACCGTACTAACCACTACACCACCATACTGACCACTACACCACCATACTAACTACTACACCACCATACTAACCACTACACCACCATACTGACCACTACACCACCATACTAACCACTACACCACCATACTAATCACTACACCACCATACTAACCACTACACCACCGTACTGACCACTACACCACCAGTACTAACCACTACACCACCGTACTGACCACTACACCACCATACTGACCACTACACCACCATACTAATTACTACACCACCATACTAACCACTACACCACCATACTAACCACTACACCACCGTACTAACCACTACACCACCATACTGACCACTACACCACCATACTAACTACTACACCACCATACTAACCACTACACCACCATACTGACCACTACACCACCATACTGACCACTACACCACCATACTAACCACTACACCACCATACTAATCACTACACCACCATACTAACCACTACACCACCATACTAACCACTACACCACCATACTAATCACTACACCACCATACTAATCACTACACCACCATACTAACCACTACACCACCGTACTGACCACTACACCACCATACTAACCACTACACCACCGTACTGACCACTACACCACCGTACTAACCACTACACCACCATACTAACCACTATACCACCTTACTGACCACTACACCACCTTACTGACCACTACACCACCATACTAACCACTACACCACCGTACTAACCACTACACCACCATACTAAGCACTACACCACCGTACTGACCACTACACCACCGTACTAACCACTACACCACCATACTGACCACTACACCATCATACTGACCACTACACCACCATACTAACCACTACACCACCATTCTGACCACTACACCACCATACTGACCACTACACCACCATACTAACCACTACACCACCATACTGACCACTACACCCCGTACTGACCACTACACCACCATACTAACCACTACACCACCATACTGACCACTACACCACCGTACTAACCACTACACCACCGTACTAACCACTACACCACCGTACTGACCACTACACCACCATACTGACCACTACACCACTGTACTAACCACTACACCACCGTACTAACCACTACACCACCGTACTGACCACTACACCACCATACTAACCACTACACCACCATACTGACCACTACACCACCATACTGACCACTACACCACCGTACTAACCACTACACCACCATACTAACCACTACACCACCATACTAACCACTACACCACCGTACTGACCACTACACCACCATACTAACCACTACACCACCATACTAACCACTACACCACCGTACTGACCACTACACCACCATACTAACCACTACACCACCGTACTGACCACTACACCACCATACTGACCACTACACCACCGTACTAACTACTACACCACCGTACTAACCACTACACCACCATACTAACCACTACACCACCGTACTAACCACTACACCACCGTACTAACCACTACACCACCATACTGACCACTACACCACCGTACTAACCACTACACCACCATACTGACCACTACACCACCATACTAACCACTATACCACCATATTAACCACTACACCACCGTACTAACCACTACACCACCGTACTAACCACTACACCACCATACTAACCACTACACCACCGTACTGACCACTACACCACCGTACTAACCACTACACCACCGTACTAACCACTACACCACCTTACTAACCACTACACCACCGTACTAACCACTACACCACCATACTAACCACTACACCACCATACTAACCACTACACCACCGTACTGACCACTACACCACCGTACTAACCACTACACCACCATACTAACCACTACACCACCGTACTAACCA
>CM038719.1:562963-605463 GCA_021613375.1 Megaleporinus macrocephalus
GATGTTTACAGTGGTGGTGATGGTGTTTACAGTGGTAGTGATGGTGTTTACAGTGGTGGTGATGTTTACAGTGGTGATGATGATGTTTATAGTGGTGGTGGTGATGTTTACAGTGGTGGTGATGGTGTTTACAGTGGTGGTGATGTTTACAGTGGTGATGATGATGTTTATAGTGGTGGTGGTGATGTTTACAGTGGTGGTGATGGTGTTTACAGTGGTGGTGATGGTGTTAACAGTGGTGGTGATGTTTACAGTGGTGGTGATGATGTTTATAGTGGTGGTGGTGATGTTTACAGTGGTGGTGATGGTGTTTACAGTGGTGGTGATGTTTACAGTGGTGGTGATGATGTTTATAGTGGTGGTGGTGATGTTTACAGTGGTGGTGATGGTGTTTATAGTGGTTGTGGTGTTATAGAGTGATGTGATGGTGTTTACAGTGGTGGTGATGTTTACAGTGGTGGTGATGATGTTTATAGTGGTGGTGGTGATGTTTACAGTGGTGGTGATGGTGTTTACAGTGGTGGTGATGTTATAGAGTGATGTGATGGTGTTTACAGTGGTGGTGATGTTTACAGTGGTGGTGATGATGTTTATAGTGGTGGTGGTGATGTTTACAGTGGTGGTGATGGTGTTTACAGTGGTGGTGGTGTTATAGAGTGATGTGATGGTGTTTACAGTGGTGGTGATGTTTACAGTGGTGGTGATGATGTTTATAGTGGTGGTGATGGTGTTTACAGTGGTGGTGATGGTGTTTACAGTGGTGGTGATGATGTTTATAGTGGTGGCGATGGTGTTTGCAGTGGTGGTGATGGTGTTTGCAGTGGTGGTGATGATGTTTATGGTGGTGGTGATGGTGTTTACGGTGGTGGTGATGGTGTTTGCAGTGGTGGTGATGGTGTTTGCAGTGGTGGTGATGGTGATGGTGTTTGCAGTGGTGGTGATGATGTTTATAGTGGTGCTGATGGTGTTTATAGTGGTGGTGATGGTGTTTACAGTGGTGATGGTGTTTACAGTGGTGGTGATAGTGTTTACAGTGGTGGTGGTGGTGTTTACAGTGGTGGTGATGGTGTTTACAGTGGTGGTAATGGTGGTTACAGTGGTGGTAATGGTGGTTACAGTGGTGGTGTTTACAGTTATGTTGATGTTTACAGTGATGGTGAAGGTCTTTACAGTGGTGGTGATGGTGTTTACAAACTCTGTAAAGCTGCTTTGAGACAACATCGTTGTAAAAAGCGCTATATAAATAAACTTGACTTGATTTGACTTGACTTTACAGTGGTGGTGGTGGTGGTGTTTACAGTGGTGGTGATGGTGTTTACAGTGGTGATAGTGTTTACAGTGGTGATGGTGTTTACAGTGGTGATGGTGTTTACAGTGGTGGCGATGTTAACAGTGGTGGTGATGTTTACAGTGGTGGTGATGATGTTTATAGTGGTGGTGGTGATGTTTACAGTGGTAGTGATGGTGTTTACAGTGGTAGTGATGGTGTTTACAGTGGTGATGGTGTTAACAGTGGTGGGGATGTTTACAGTGGTGGTGATGATGTTTATAGTGGTGGTGGTGATGTTTACAGTGGTGGTGATGGTGTTTACAGTGGTGATGATGATGTTTATAGTGGTGATGATGATGTTTATAGTGGTGGTGGTGATGTTTACAGTGGTGGTGATGGTGTTTACAGTGGTAGTGATGGTGTTTACAGTGGTGATGGTGTTAACAGTTGTGGTGATGTTTACAGTGGTGGTGATGATGTTTATAGTGGTGGTGGTGATGTTTACAGTGGTGGTGATGGTGTTTACAGTGGTGGTGATGTTTACAGTGGTGGTGATGATGTTTATAGTGGTGGTGGTGATGTTTACAGTGGTGGTGATGGTGTTTATAGTGGTGGTGGTGTTATAGAGTGATGTGATGGTGTTTACAGTGGTGGTGATGTTTACAGTGGTGGTGATGATGTTTATAGTGGTGGTGGTGATGTTTACAGTGGTGGTGATGGTGTTTACAGTGGTGGTGATGTTATAGAGTGATGTGATGGTGTTTACAGTGGTGGTGATGTTTACAGTGGTGGTGATGATGTTTATAGTGGTGGTGGTGATGTTTACAGTGGTGGTGATGGTGTTTACAGTGGTAGTGATGTTTACAGTGGTGGTGATGATGTTTATAGTGGTGGTGGTGATGTTTACAGTGGTGGTGATGGTGTTTACAGTGGTGGTGGTGTTATAGAGTGATGTGATGGTGTTTACAGTGGTGGTGATGTTTACAGTGGGGGTGATGTTTACAGTGGTGGTGATGGTGTTTACAGTGGTAGTGATGGTGTTTGCAGTGGTGGTGATGATGTTTATAGTGGTGGTGATGGTGTTTACAGTGGTGGTGATGATATTTATAGTGGTGGTGATGATGTTTATAGTGGTGGTGATGGTGTTAGGGTTAGGGTTAGCACAGACACACCAGCACAGACACACTCAGCACAGACACACCAGCACAGACACACTCAGCACAGACACACTCAGCACAGACACACTCAGCACAGACACACTCAGCACAGACACACTCAGCACAGACACACTCAGCTCAGACACACCAGCACAGACACACTCAGCACAGACACACTCAGCACACACACCAGCACAGACACACTCAGCTCAGACACACTCAGCACAGACACACTCAGCACAGACACACCAGCACAGACACACTCAGCTCAGACACACCAGCACAGACACACTCAGCACAGACACACCAGCACAGACACACTCAGCACAGACACACTCAGCACAGACACACTCAGCACAGACACACCAGCACAGACACACTCAGCACAGACACACTCAGCACAGACACACTCAGCACACACACCAGCACAGACACACTCAGCACAGACACACTCAGCACACACACCAGCACAGACACACTCAGCTCAGACACACTCAGCACAGACACACTCAGCACACACACCAGCACAGACACACTCAGCTCAGACACACTCAGCACAGACACACTCAGCTCAGACACACTCAGCTCAGACACACCAGCACAGACACACTCAGCACAGACACACTCAGCACAGACACACTCAGCTCAGACACACTCAGCACAGACACACTCAGCACAGACACACCAGCACAGACACACTCAGCACAGACACACTCAGCTCAGACACACCAGCACAGACACACTCAGCACAGACACACTCAGCACAGACACACTCAGCTCAGACACACTCAGCACAGACACACTCAGCTCAGACACACCAGCACAGACACACTCAGCACAGACACACTCAGCACAGACACACTCAGCTCAGACACACTCAGCTCAGACACACCAGCACAGACACACTCAGCAGATCACCTGTAGCTGAAACTGTGATCCTGTTTATTATCATAGAGCTAAAGGTCACGTCATACATCACCTCCTGTAAACTGACAACTTTTTATAAATGTATATGTTCAGAAACTACTCGACCAATCAGCTGGAAAAGAAAAGAAAACAGAAACACAGCGTTGACCTGCCATTCATTTAGACTGACAGTGTAAACAAACAGTAACAGCGCTACGCTAACCGCTCCCTGTGCATATCAGCAGAGCCGCTAACCCGACTTGAGCCTGGACTGCTGGACTGCTGGACTGCTGAACTGCTGGACTACTGAACTGCTGGACTGCTGGACTACTGAACTGCTGGACTGCTGGACTGCTGGACTGCTGGACTGCTGGACTACTGAACTGCTGGACTGCTGGACTGCTGGACTGCTGGACTGCTGGAGTGTACGCAGGTAGGACAGTTACCTGAGTGACCTGCGTGACCTTCTCGGAGACGTTCTGAGTGCGGTCTTTGATCTTGCTGGGGGCGATGATCTCGATCTCGGTGGGCGATGGCGGCCTGAGCCGGTCTGAGCCGAACGTCAACGTCACCTGAGGGATCCGGCCGATGGCGCGGTGACGCATCAGATCCGAATCCGACGTGGAGTTCAGATTATTGGGCTTCAGATCTGAGGATCGATATCAGATCAGTAACGTCAGCTTTTCATACCAGGCACATACTGCTAATAATCTATATATATATATATACATTCTCTACAGGACAGTACAGACTCTCTACAGGACAGTACAGACGCTCTACAGGACAGTATAGACCCTCTACAGGACAATGTGATGTCTCTACAGGAGAGTACAGCCTCTCTACAAGACGGGATGTTCTCTGTACAGGACAGTGCACTCTCTTCTACAGGACAGTACAGTCTCTCTACAGGACAGCATGGTACCTCCACAGGACTATATGTTCTCTTTACAGGACAGTACAGCCTCTCTACAGGACAGTATGTTTTCTCTACAGGGCAGTACAGACTCTCTAAAGGACAGTACAGTCTTCCTACAGGACTGTAGGTTCTCTACAGGACAGTGCACTCTCCTCTACAGGACAGTACGGACTCTCTACAGAACAGTGCACTCTCCTCTACAGGACAGTACGGACTCTCTACAGGACAGTACGGACTCTTTACAGGACAGTGCACTCTCCTCTACAGGACAGTACGGACTCTCTACAGGACATTACGGACTCTCTACAGGACAGTGCACTCTCCTCTACAGGACAGTATGGATTCTCTACAGGACAATGCACTCTCCTCTACAGGACAGTACGGACTCTCTACAGGACATTACGAACTCTTTACAGGACAGTGCACTCTCCTCTACAGGACAGTACAGACAGCACATTCTCTCTGTAGAGAACGTACTTTCCTGTAGAGAGAACGTACTGTAGAGACACTGTACTGTCCTGTAGATGTTCCACACTGTCCTGTAGAGAGATAGGACAGTACAGACTACAGGACAATACAGATTCTCTACAGAATAGTGCACTCTCCGCCACAAGACAGTATGTTCTCTCTACAGGACAGTACAGGCTTTCTACCAACAGAGCTTTAGCAAATAACTGTATATCATATTAATAAATATGTTTAGGCACTACTATAAGTAATTTACTCATTAATTTACTCATTACATACTCAGGTCAGTCAGGTCAGCTCCTCAGACAGACGTTACTCTGAGTACTCTGTGTATTGAGGGTCTTTATAGAAACAGTGCTGCTGCTGTGCGGTGCAGCTTAATGAACTGAATATTATATGCAAATATGATTCTATGCGTCACATATAAACGCACTGAGGAGTCGAGGCCTGCAGGCAGTGGCCCGGCGCGGTGGGTCGAGCTAATCACAGGCATACAAGAGCACTGATTGGCAGCAGAGCTCCAGAACGGCTGCCAGGCTGCCTCGCGTGCCTGAGCAATGAGCTGCACTCTCTCTGGGGAGCCAGCAAGCCTTACACAGGGTCTACAGAGACCCCATAGGACCACACAGGACCTCTCCCTACTCCTCACACTCATACACACTCAGGCCGGAGCAGTCTGTGCTGTGGTCAGTGGGCCTTAGCGGTGGTCCGTACTCTAATGAAAGGCCGGTACTCAGACATACAGCAGTGTTTTCAGGTCTGAGTATTCAGGAGAAAATCATTTATTTTTAAATAAAGTATCAAATACCGGATATCATGTACCCTCGTACAGGACTGCGGGTGGGCGTGGGATAGACCACCCACGTTGCGGAGGGGAGAGGGGCTAACGCTGAGGATGTTTTGGCTATCTCTATTGTTTATTAAATGTTGATCTGGACGGTGAAGCAGCTGCAGTGCATGAAATCAATTGGTGTACAGTGGGGGTTTCGTGGTTGACCCCACCCGCAGGGCAGTTATATCCGGCTCCCGCCCGCAGTCCTGTACGAGGGTGTCCAGTACTTTACACTGTATTCATAAACACATGATCTGAAGTACTGACCTCTGTGAAGTAGAGCACTGACCACAGCTGAGGCTCACTGACCGATTCCTTATTTAAAATAAACACATACAGACAATAAGCACTGTGGTCTGTAGGTGGCAGTACTGAACTTTCTGGCTGCTAGAACTGATGATCCTATTAGAAAAGTTATAAGTTAAAAAACCATCAGCAGCACAGTAACTACACCAGCTCACTCTGAGTACATACAGTATACAGTACTGTACACAAGTCTTACAAATAAGTACACTTACAAACATTATTATATATAAAAATCTATTTATCTATCTATTATTAAATATTAATCAGTATTAATAGAGTAAGTAGAGCTTTTACACTTTATTATTAAATATTAATCAGTATTAATAGAGTAAGCAGAGCTTTTACACTTTATTATAAAATATTAAACAGTATTAATAGAGTAAGTCGTACATTTTACACTTTATTATTAAATATTAATCAGTTTAATGAGTAAGTAGAGCTTTACATTTATTTATTAAAAAATTAAACCAGTATTATAGAGTAAGTAGAGCTTATACACTTTATTATTAAATAGTAAAAGTATCAATAGAGTATAAATAGAGCTTTTACACTTTATTATTAAATTTTAATCAGTATTATAGAGTAAGTAGGCTTTTACACTTTAGTATTAAATATTAATCGTATTATAGAGTAAGTAGAGCTTTTAACTT
Source organism: Megaleporinus macrocephalus (assembly GCA_021613375.1). Lineage (NCBI taxonomy): Eukaryota > Metazoa > Chordata > Actinopteri > Characiformes > Anostomidae > Megaleporinus > Megaleporinus macrocephalus. Next base: position 569,469 of record CM038719.1, read on the forward strand.
TTATTATTGATGAATATTAATCAGTATTTAATAGGTAAGTAGAGGCTTTTACACTATTATTATTGAATATTAATCAGTATTATAGAGTAAGTAGTGTTTTTAACTTTATTATTAAATATTAAACAGTATTAATAGATGAAGTAGAGTTTTACACTTTATTATTAAATATTAATCAGTATTAATAGAGTAAGTAGAGCTTTTACACTTTATTATTAAATATTAATCAGTATTAATAGAGTAAGTAGAGCTTTTACACATTATTATTAAATATTAATCCGTATTAATAGAGTAAATAGAGCATTTACACTATATTATTAAATATTAATCTGTATTAATAAAGTAGAGCTTTTCCACTTTATTATTAAATATTAATCACTATTAATAGAGTAAATAAAGCTTTTCCACTTTATTATTAAATATTAATCAGTATTAATAGAGTAAGTAGAGTTTTTACACTTTTTATTAAAATATTAAAACAGTTTAATAGAGTAAGTAGAGCTTTTACATTTATTATTAATTTTAAACAGTATTAATAGAGAAACAAAGCTTTTACACTTTATTATTAAATATTTAAACAGTATTAATAGAGTAAGTAGAGTTTTACACTTTATTATTAAATATTAATCAGTGATTATAGAGTAAAATAGAGCATTTACATATATTATTAATATTAAATCTGTATTAATAAAGTAGAGCTTTTCCACTTATTATTAAAATTGTTATCACTATTAATAGAGCAATAAAAGCTTTTCACTTTTTTATTAATATTAATCAGTATTAATTAGAGAAAGTAGAGTTTTTACACTATTTATTATTAAATATTAAACAGTAATAATAGAGTAAGTGAGCTTTTACACTTTTATTATTAAATATTAAACAGTATTTAAATAGAGTAAACAAAGCTTTTACAATTTATGATTAAATATTAAACAGTCATTAATAGAAGTAGTAAGTTGAGTTTTACCAATTTATTATTAATTATTAATCTGTATTAATAGAGTAAGTAGAGCTTTTTACTCTTTATTATTAATATTAATCTGTATTCAATAGAGTAAGTAGAGCTTTTACACTTTATTATTTAAAATATTAATCAGTATAATAGGTAAAGTAGAGCTTTTACACTTATTATTAAATATTATCGAAGTATTAATAGAGTAAGTAGAGCTTTTCACTATTTATTAGTTTAAATATTAATCAGTAATTAATAGAGTAAGTAGTGTTTTTATTCGTCAGTGTGTTTATTTAATCTTTCCTAGCTTCTCCAAACAGCCCAGTTTATTATCAGTTTCATCTAATACCTGCTTTGCCTGTAAGTACTTCTTTAAGCTAAATCAAGATTTGCTGCTGAAGGAATGAAATATTCTCATACAATGTTGGGCGTCCAGGAGAAATCTGGAACCTAACTTTGTTCTTCAAACTGGATCAAGATCTGATCTACTTCTCTCACAATAACATATTCATCTTACTTTGTACTATATGTCTGATTATTTACATCTGTTCTAATCACATTCACACTCCCAGATCAGACAGTGGTGAGTGAGAATGAATTAATGGTGTCAAATAGCAGGAGCCCGTGTGATCATACGGGCTCTAAGAGCTGCTGTATCTGTACATGATGTATTATCAGTAACTGATAATAATTAATAATAATTTAATATTGATCGAGCTCTAGCAGACACACACCGCTCCACTGGTCCCTCATCCCGTCTATGTCGTGCAGTGAGGAGGCGCGGCGGAGGCTGCGGACGCTGTCCTGGGAGCGACTGCGGGGGAGCGGTGGTCCACTGGGGTCGAGGCTGGAGGGGGTGGGATTGGGGCCTGAGAGGGTGCGTTGGCGAGGAGAAACCCGGCGCCGAGTGCTCCTGCTGGATCAGAGCCTGAGTCTCAGACTGCAGGTACCTGTCCTTAGACTGGACTGGGAAGTCCTTCAGAGCCACATCCTCACTGGGGGGCTGAGAGAGAGAGAGAGACAGTGGACAGTGAGTGGAGGTCCTGTATGGTCAGTGGAGCTGATACAGTGGTCAGTGAGTGTAGGTCCAGTAGGGTCAGTGGAGCTGATAAGTGGACAGTGCGTGGAGGTCCTTTAGTTATGGTCCAGTGGAGCTGATACAGTGAGTCAGAGGGTGGAGGTCCTGTATGGTCAGTGGAGCTGGATACACGTGTAGTCAGTGAAGTGTAGCTTTGTCGATGGTCAGTGGAGCTGATACATTGGACGTGAGAGGAGGTCCTGTTATGGTCAGTGGAGTGATACAGTGGTCGTGAGTGAGAGGTCCTGTTGATGGTCAGTGGAGCTGATACTCGTGGACAGTGAGTGGGAGGTCTGTAATGGTCAGTGGAGACTGATACAGTGGACAGTGCGTGGAGGTCCTGTATGGTCAGTGGAGCTGATACAGTGGACAGTGAGTGGAGGTCCTGTATGGTCAGTGGAGCTGATACAGTGGACAGTGAGTGGAGATGGGAGGGGGGGTTAATGTTAGGGCTGACTGGTCTATTTTAAGGAATCTCAGATTTAGGTTTTCTGGAGCTGTGAGGAGCTGTAAGGAGGTCAGAGCTGGAGTTGTGTTTGGTTCAGCAGTGAATGTGTTTCTGTGTGTGTGGGAATGTACCTGTAGATAGTCGACCACCACCCCCTCAAACTGGTCTTTGGAGAAGGAGGGGCTGGCGAGTGACCCGAGTGCGGGCATCTTATCCTTAGCTTCCGTTTTGAGCTGAAAACAACAAACAGGAGGATCACACTACTACAACATCAATCACTGTAACAAATACATAACAACAAACAACACACACAACATACACACTACACACACACACAAAACATACACACTAACTACCACACACAATCCACACACAACCCCCATACATACACACACTAACTATACACACAAACGAGGAATCCCATACTCAAAATCACTCACTGCCTACAAACTCACTACCCCACACCAAAACATCAACCTACCCAACACCAAACCTACACTAACTACACACACCACCTTACACACACAAATACTACACACACACACACCATACACAACATCCACTACACAACACATACAACAACACTACAATAATACACTACACACACATATACATACACACACCTACACACACACGTACACTACACACACAAACAGAGGAATCACACTAATACAACATCAATCACCTGCTACACAACATACATTACACACACACACAACATACACACCTACACACACACATACACACACAACATACACACCTACACTACACACACACATACATAAACACCCATTACATACACAAACACCTACCACTATACACAAAACAGAGGAATCACACTACTACACATCACTCACCTATACACAAATAACACTACACCACAAATACATTACACACCTACACACACACACACACAACAACATACCACTACACACCAACATTCACACAAACATACACACACAACAGACAATACACACAACATACACACAACATACCAAATAATTATCCACATACACCACCACACTACCACTCACATAACAAACTTCCTACCCACACACATACATACACAATATACACCCCATACACACACCTTCCCTTACACAACAAAAAGGGAATCATATACATCAGTACTGCTAAAACATAACTAACACACATAACAACATAAAACATTCCAAACACAAACACACAACATAACAACATACACTACACACACATTAAACACATAACACCTACCCACACACATACTCACAGGAATCACCAGATACAACATCAACTCACCTGCTACACAACATTACACTCACCACCACACAATACACAACACACACCCTACACACACTCATGTACACCACAAGATACACTATACACCACACACACAACACATACACACCTTCACAACATATACACACCGAAATCACACATGATACAACATCGTCACATCTACACAACATACACTACACACACACATACACAACACACACCCACACACAACATACACTATACACACACACACACATACACACACCTACACACACACACACCTACACACAAACAGAGGAATCACCTGCTACACAACATACACTACACACACACACACACAACATACACTACACACACAACATACACTACACACACACACACACACACACACACACCTAAACACACACATACGCACACACACACCTACACACAAACAGAGGAATCACACTGATACAAAATCAATCACCTGCTACACAACATACACTACACACACACATACACAACATACACTGTACACACACACACACACACACACATACACACCTACACACACACCTACACACAAACAGAGGAATCACACTGATACAACGTCAATCACCTGCTACACACATACACAATACACACACACATACACCCCCCCACACACACACACCTAAACACCTACACACACATACCTACACACACACATACATACCTACACACACACACATCATTACACACTACACTATAACTAAAAACAGACGGAATCACATAATACAAACCATCAATCACCTGCTACAAAAATACCACTCCACACACAACAACACAACAAACACCTACACACACACATACACACACAACATACACACCTACACTACACACACACATACACACACACATACATACACACACACCTACACTATACACACAAACAGAGGAATCACACTAATACAACATCAATCACCTGCTACACAACATACACTACACACACACACACACATAACATACACACCCCTTAACACCACACAACAAATACACACTAACACATCTTACACACACACATACACACACACATAACACACTCACACCACAATACACACACACACACATAAAACATATACCAACATTAACTCCACACAGGACATACAACACACTCACACATACACCACACAATACACAAACCTACACTACACACACAGCATACACACACACCACTACACACACATACACACACACACATACACTATAACACAACAGAGGAATCACCTAATAATCAGTCACTGCTAAAACATACACTACACACACATACACAACATAAACACATACACACACACATACACAACATACTCTACACACACATACACAACATACACACCTACACACACACATACACACAGGAATCACACTGATACAACATCAGTCACCTGCTACACAACATACACTACACACACAAATACACAACACACACACCTACACACACACATATACACACAACATACACTATACACACACACACACACATACACACCTACACACACATATACACACCAATCACACTGATACAACATCAGTCACCTGCTACACAACATACACTACACACCACACATAACACCTTCCCATATTACACACAAACAGAGGAATCACACTAATACAACATCAATCATCTGCTACACAACATACATACACACACACACACACACACATACCCACTACAACACACGTACCACACAACATAACACCTCCATAACACACAATACACACAAACATAAATACACACCACACCTACACTATACACACAAACGCGAACACACACTAATACCACATCAATCATTGTACCAACATAAATACACCACAATCCTAATATACACACAAACAGAGGAATCACATACTACCAACTCAGTACTGCTACAAAAATACACTACACACAATACACAACATTAAACACATAACAACCACATACACAAACATACACACATACACACACATACACACAGGAATCACACTGATACAACATCAGTACTGATAAAAACATACACTACCCCACACATACCCAACACTTCACACTCCACTACACATAATACAACAACATACATATACCACACACACAACATCCACCTACCACACTAAACACATATACACCCAATCACACTGATACAAACATCAGTCCCTGCTAACAACCTACACTACACACACGACATTACCACAACACACACCACACACAAGACATAACTATCCACACACACACAACATAACCACCCCGCTAACCACCACACACACTACCACAAAACAGAGGAATACTGCTAGAACAACAGTACACTACACACACACACACAACACACCATCCCTTCCCCACACACATACACAAAACATACACACACACACACCACACATACGACCTATAACACAAAAACATTACGCACACACACACTACACCAAACAGAGGAATCAATGTACAAAATCCATACCTGTACACAACATACACTAACACCCACATACACAACATTAACTGTACACACACACACACAACACACACATAACACCTAAACAACACCTACCACAACAGAGGAATCACACGATACACCGTCAATACCTGCTAACAATAACAATACACACATACATCCCCCCCACACACACACACCTAAACACCTACACACACATACCTACACACACACATACATACCTACACACACACACATACACACCTACACTATACACAAAAACAGAGGAATCACACTAATACAACATCAATCACCTGCTACACAACATACACTACACACACACACACACACACACACAACATACACACCTACACACACACACACAACATACACACCTACACTACACACACACATACACACACACACATACATACACACACACTACACTATACACACAAACAGAGGAATCACAAATACACATCAATCTCCTGTCACAAACATACACTACACACACCTACACACACACAAAAATACACACATACACACCACATACACACACAACATACACACCTACACACACACACACACACATACACACACATATACACAACATACACTACACACACACATACACACACACACACATACACACACACATACACAACATACACTACACACACATATACATACACACACCTACACACACACCTACACTACACACACAAACAGAGGAATCACACTAATACATCAGTCACCTGCTACACAACATACACTACACACACATACACAACATAAACACATACACACCATACACCACCAAACCCAGACTCGTCCATCGGATTACTGGACAGAGAAGCGTGATTGGTCACTCCAGAGAACAGGTGGTGTTTACTGAGTCCAGTGGTGGCGTGCTTTACTCCACTGCATCCAGCGTTCTGCATTGCGCTTGGGGTCTTACGTTATTCGTGAGTGATTGAAGACCACATGATGTTTGGCGGTCTGTAGGTGGACTCTGTGAAAGTTGAGGTGACCTCTGTGCCTATGCTCCTCAGCATACGCTGACCGCTCTGTCATTGTAGTGTTCTACCACTTGGTGTCGGAGTGCTGTCGTTCTCAATCATTCCACTTTGTTGTAACGACCATGACAGTCCATGTAGAATATTTAGTAGTGAGGAAACTTCACCCACTGGATTGTTCACAGGTGGAGTCTATCCGGTACCACGCTGGAGTAGTACTGAGCTCCTGAGAGACTCACTCTTTACTAATGAGTGTAGAAGCAGTCTGCAGGACTAGGAGCTGGTTTTATACACCTGTGGTAGTGAAGTGATTGGAATTCAGTGGTATAAATGGGTGATTGAATACTTTTGGCAATATTCTGCTTATTCACACGAGCATAACATACATACAAATATTCACTGACTGTTCAACATGATTCTGTCTCTGAGATTCAGTCATTCAGGCTGGTTTGGTGTGAAATTACAGTGGTGGTGATAGTAACCAGGAGTAAAAACATTATACAAAATAATACTCAAAACTATCATCACACAACATCTCAGACATCCGAGTGTGTTTAAACCAACCCTTACATCAGTCCTGCCCGAAGACGAATACAAATATCTACAAAACAGTAACTGTACCAGAGACACCAAAACCTTCTTTACTTTCAATGTAAGTCAATGGAACCAGAATTATGTCCAAGCTATTTTGGAGCATTTCTATTGGTCCATTCATCTTAAAATTATTAAACAATGTCTAGGGCTGCTGTGGTTTTCAAACAATGAGCATACGTTGAGCGAACGATAGAGACGTCTGGTTCCATTCACCACCACTGTGAGCAGCTCTGCTAGAACTGAGTGTTTCATATGGAACCACATGACCAATCAGCACAGCTCCTGGTTGACCTGACGATACACACTAAGCACTTCCACTCAGAAGCAGGTACACGTCCCTACAGTCCAGCAAAGCAGCGTCCACTGATTATATCTGGAGATCAATGACCTGGTATCAGCGCCGCACTGCATTCATTAGAATAATTAATTAAACTCAGTCTTTCATCTCATGCACCAGTGACGCTCAGCAGTTCCTCAAAATTCAGTGTTTGTGTTCAGACTGAACTGTTAGGTGCAGCTTGTGTGTCTCCTCTGAGCTTCTCTTTAGCTCCCCTGGTGGACATTCTTCCCTAAATGTGATAAATAAATAATAATTAAGCATTTTCGTTCTATAACCTGGTAAACACAGTCGAGTCACATTATTATGACCTACTGTGGACGGAGACAGCGTGTAGGTGGCAGCGTTCTGGTCTGGATAATGTTTTTTGTTCCACTCATCCATGTGGAAGACCCTCTCAACCGATCTGAGTCTGAATCCATCCTTGCAGTTCACGTACACATAATGAGATGGGTTTCTTGGGGTGGATGGATCTACAGCGGCACAATGAGACACGTCACACGACTAAGAATGTCTCTACACTGTTTCGAAGAGCTGACAAGACTCCAGTTCTACCTGGACCCTAATTTCTCAGACTAGAACCAAAAACTGAGCATCTGGTGGGACACCTGGGTGGGTGGATGTGTTGTCTTTATGGGATCCTCTCACGCTACCTCCAGCAGCTGTGCGGATGCACTGCAGTCAGCATGATACCTCCAGATACCTGTGACCTTCTACCAGAACCTTACTGAGTCTCCCAGTCCGTCTAGCTGCTGTCTGAGCTGCACACGGTGGTCCCTCTGCCGTCCTGCATGTCAGTGTTTACAGTCTGCTCAGTAACGATCCCAGAGTGAATCTAACCCACATCTCAGTAACGTAACACCTAAACCAGGTAAACAGACCAGACAGACGTGGCTTCACCAGCTTCTTCTCGTTCTACCTTAAATGCTGCAGCAGTTACTTTCTGGGCTCGGAGGTGTTCTAATAACTGCTGCACTGTTTTAGGTGGAACGAGAAGGTCTGAATAAGGAGCTGGAGAAGGAGCTGTGTAGGAAACGTTCCTCCCTGTATTTCCTGCATGTGATCTGAAGACGAGACCATCGACTGAACCGGAGCTTAATTAGACCCTCAAGTTCAGGACCAGAAGCCCACAGCACGTGTGGAGATGGAGAAACTACAAAGAAGAAGAGATCTCTGAAGGTGGCGTGTGGAGATGGAGAAACTACAAAGAGGAGGAGATCTCTGAAGCTCCTCTCTGAAGGTGGTGAGTGGAGATGGAGAAACTAGAAAGAGGAGAAGATCTCTGAAGCTCCTCTCTGAAGGTGATGTGTTGTGTCCTGTAGAGCGTGTGGTCAGTAGAACCCAGTGTGTGGTCCTGAAGCTGCTCTGTACGTCGGGTAGCAGTACAGGGTGATGTTATTGTTGGGATGTGCAGCTCCTGCTCAGTAACGCTGATGTGAACGTCCATGTGGTGATGCTTGGATTCTTTACCCCGTATGAACAGGTCAGTCTAATTACGCACCGGACCTCCGCTGGTCAAACTAGTCCCACTCCAATCGGTTTAGGTCAGATATACAAATTTACAAGATTCCAGAGGCCGGATCTCTGGTTTCCTGAGGGCTAGCGCTCGGATCCATTGGTTGGAGGGTACATCATGCTCTACTGAGGTGTGGAGTTGGACTGTGGACCTTTGATTTTTAAAGTCAGATGTTTGCTCCTGTGGTTCTATTCATGACCTCATCAGACACGTTTAGAAAATCATGCAGGAAGTCATGCAACTGGAGAACCATCAACAGAACCATCAGCAGAACCTACCATCCAACAGCTGAATAGTTTGAACAGTTGAACTCAGTTATGGTGTTGTTGATAATCGATTAATTGTAATGTTGGAGAACAGTGGGCTCACAGTTGAGGGCAGAGCAGTTGGTGGGGCGAGTAATTCCCTTGCTACTGGCTCTATAGCAGAGTGGTTAAGTGCACACCGGAGTGTCCCAGTACTACAAGTCCTACAGAGCCAACCACGTCACTCTGTGCTGTGAGCGTGTGGTCTGAACCCCTGGGTGATGTCTACATCAACTAGTCGTGCAGCTGTGATGAACACTTGCTGAAAAAGTAGAATATATGATTCACATGTTCATCACTTCAACATGAACTAGATAAACACAGTCTATCAGTGTGGTTACTTCTGGCGGTAACTAGGAGTGCACACATGACTCCGACAGCAGGACAGGACCTTCTTCCACTTCCTCCCTGTGGAGAGAGTGAACTGTCTAGGTCAATATTTACTCTTTCAAATTTGAACGCAGCTCTTGTTTTTTCAGCCGCTGGAAAAATCGTGCAGCAGACCGAGTCACTGAACCCCCCGGACCACTAGATGGCAGTGTTCAAACGCTCTTGCATACAAGTTCCACTTTGTGTTAGTGTTAGTTAGTGAACTCACACTGAAGCACACCTGAGCGTATCCAGCCCTGAGTGACGCGCTGCCGGAAGCCCTTCTTCAGCCCGGGGTCCAGCAGCTCCTGGAAGTTCAGGATGAACATGATGACCACGCCCTCTTCGTTCTTCACTGGGACAACGTCCACCAGACATGGCCGGCACGTCCCTAAGATGGAGAGAGAGAGAGAGAGAGATAGAGACAAAGAGAGAGAGAGAGAGAGTGAGAGGGAGAGAGACAGAGAGAGAGAGACAGAGAGAGAGAGAGACAGAGAGAGAGAGACAGAGAGAGAGAGAGAGACTGATGAAGAAGCTGCAGAGCATCCACACAGTCAGTACAGGTCAGTGTGAGAGGACTGTGGTGTTCAGGTCAGTGTGAGAGGACTGTGGTGTTCAGGTCAGTGTGAGGGGACTTTTGGTGGCCGGTCAGGTGTGAGGGGGCCAGTGGTGTTCAGGTCAGTGTTGAGAGACAGTGGTGTCCCAGGTCTAGTGGTGTAGACGGGGACAGTGGTGTTCAGGTCAGTGTGAGAAGACAGTGGTGTCCAGGTCAGTGTGAGGGGACAGTGGTGTTCAGGTCAGTGTGAGAGGACTGTGGTGTTCAGGTCAGTGTGAGGGGACAGTGGTGTTCAGGTCAGTGTGAGGGGACTGTTGGGTCCAAGGTCTGTGTGAGGGACTGTTGGTGTTTCAGGTCTGTGGAGGAAGACAGTGGTGTTCAGGTCGTTCTGAGGGGGACAGTGGTGTTCAGGTCAGTGTGAGGGGACTGTGGTGTCCAGGTCAGTGTGAGGGGACTGTGGTGTTCAGGTCAGTGTGAGGGGACAGTGGTGTCCAGGTCAGTGTGAGGGGACAGTGGTGTTCAGGTCAGTGTGAGAAGACAGTGGTGTTCAGGTCAGTGTGAGGGGACAGTGGTGTCCAGGTCAGTGTGAGGGGACTGTGGTGTCCAGGTCAGTGTGAGGGGACTGTGGTGTTCAGGTCAGTGTGAGGGGACTGTGGTGTCCAGGTCAGTGTGAGGGGACAGTGGTGTCCAGGTCAGTGTGAGGGGACTGTGGTGACTCTGTGATTGTTTGTGAGAGTAAACAAAGCAGAAGAGCAGCTGGACTCCACACAGACACGGACTCACACTGATCCGCTCGGGCGGCGAGTTTAGACGGGCCTGCAGGTTTTGTAATACAATCACACACACACCACACACAGAACACACAACACACACACACACACACACACACACACACACACACACACACACACACACAGACACACACACACATACACACACACAGCTGCAGAGACGGACCCTCGTTACAGTGACACGTTAGATGGATAGTTTTGGACCGGTCAGCTCCAAACACCCCATAAACACCTCCTCTACTCACACTGGACACACCTGCTAACACTCAGCTCAGAAGTGGGGGGTGGGGGGGGGGGGGGGAGAAAGAGAGTGACAGAAAGGGAGAGAGAGATATATAAAGAGAGAGAGGAAAATAAATAAATAGAGAGAGAGATACAGAGAGAGCAAAAGAGTACAATGGAAAGATATAAAGAGACAGAGGACAACAAGAGAGACATTTCAGAGAAACAAAAAGCTAGAGAGAGAGAGAGAGAGAGAGAGAGAGAGAGAGAGAGAGAGAGCGGAAGAAGAGAATGAACAGAAGTAATAAGAATGAAGGGAGAGATAATGAGAACGGAGAAGCAAAAGTGAGGACAAGAGAGAGAGAGAGAGAGAAGGAAGAGAGAGAGAGAGAGAGAGGAGAGAGAGAAAGGAGAGACAGAGAAAGAAATAAAGAGTAAGAGACAGAGAGGAGACAGAAAGGCAGAAGAGAGGGAGGATAGAGAAAGGGAGAGAGAGAGAGAGATAAAGAGAGAGAGAGAGAGGAGGAAGATAAGGAGGGAGATAGAGAAAGAGAGAGGAGAGAGATAGAGAAAGAGAGAGAGAGAGATTAACGAGTGAGAGATAGAGAGAGAGATAAAGAGAGAGAGAGAGAAAGTATGAGAGAGAGAGAGAGAGAGAGAGAGAGATGAGAGAGATAAAGAGAGAGAGATAGAGGAGATAAAGAGAGAGAGAGAGAGAGAGGATAAGAGAGAGAGAGAGAGAGGACGGAAGAAGAGAGAAATGAACAGAAGTAATAAGAATGAAGGGAGAGATAATGAGAACGGAGAGCAAAAGAGAGACACCGAGAGAAGAGGAGGAGAAGAGAGAGAGTGAGAGAGAGAGAGAGTGAGAAAGAAAGAGTAGGAGAGAAAGAATAAAGAGTAGAGACAGAGAGGAAGGACAGAAAGGAGAAGAAGGAGATAGAGAAAGAGAGAGAGAGAGAGAGTAAAGAGAGAGAGAGAGATAAAGACGAGAGAGATAGAGAAAGAGAGAGAGAGAGAGATAGAGAAAGAGAGAGAAGAGAGAGATAAAGAGGAGAGATTAGAGAGAGAGCTTAAAGAGAGAGAGAGAGAAAGAGAGAGAGTGAGAGAGAGGAGAGAGAGAGATAAAGAGAGAGAGAGAGAGAGGAGAGAGGAGAAGAAAGAGAAAGAGGAGAGAGAGTAAAGAGAGAGAGAATAGAGAGGAGATAAAGAGAGAGGGAGAGAGATAAAGAGTCAAGAGACGCGAGATAAGAGAGAAAAGGAGAGAGAGAGATAAAGAGAGAGAGAGAATGAGATAAAGATGAGAGAGCTAAGCGAGAAAGAGAGAGAGAGAGATAAAGGGAGAGAGAGGAGAGCGAGAGAGATAAAGGATAAAGAGAGAGATAAAGAGGAGAGAGAGAGAGAGAGGAGAGAGAGAGAGGAGAGGAGAGATAAAGGAGAGAGATATAAAGAGAGAGAGAGAGAGATAAAGAGGAGAGAGAGAGAGATAAAGCGAGGAGATAAAGAAGTGAAAGAGAGAGAGAGAGTTAAAGAGAGAGAGAGAGGAGAGAGAGAGAGGAGAGAGAGAGAGAGATAAAGAGAGAGAGAGAGGAGGAGAGGAGAGAGCAGAGAGAGATAAAGAGAAGCGAGAGAGAGATAAAGAGAGAGATGAGAGAGATAGAGAGAGCGCTAAAGAGAGCGAGTGAGAGAGATAAAGAGAGAGAGAGAGAGAGAGATAAAGACGAGCGAGAAGAGAGAGAGATAAAGAGGGAGAGAGTGAGAGAGAGATAAAGAGGGAGAGAGGTAAGAGAGAGAGGGGTAAGAGAGAGAGAGAGAGAGAGAGAGAGAGAGAGAGAGATTAAAGAGAGAGAGAGAGAGATAAAGAGAGAGAGAGAGAGAGCGAGATAAAGAGAGAGGAGAGAGAGAGAGAGAGATAGAGGAGGAGAGATAAGAGAGAGAGAGAGATAAAAGAGAGAGAGAGAGAGAAGAGAGAGAGAGATAAAGAGAGAGAGAGAGAGATAAAGAGAGAGAGCAGAGGAGAGAGAGAGAAGAGAGAGAGAGATAAAGAGAGATAAAGGAGAGAGAGAGAGAGCTAAAGAGAAGAGAGGAGAGAGAGAGAGATAAAGAGGAGAGGAGAGAGAGGATAAAGAGAGATAGAGCCGAGGAGAGAGAGAGAGATAAAGAGGAGAGAGATGAGAAGAGATAATTAAGAGAGAGAGAGATGAGAGAGAGAGAAGAATAAAGAGAGAGAGAGAGAGAGAGATAAAGAGAGAGTGAGAAGATAAAGAGGAGAGGAGAGCTAAAGAGCGAGAGAGAGAGAGGAGAGAGAGTGAGAGAGATATAAAGAGAGAGAGAGATAGAGAGAGAGAGCGATTTAAAAGAGAGAAGAGAGAGATTAACGAGAGAGAGAGGTAAGAGAGAGAGATAGAGAGAGATGAGAGAGAGATAAAGAGGGAGAGAGAGAGAGAGAGATTAAGAGAGACGAGTAAAGGAGGAGAGAGAGAGAGAGAGAGAGAAGATAAAGAGAGAGAGAGAGGATAAAGGAGAGAAGAGAGAGGAGAGAGAGATTAAAAAGAGAGGGAAAGAGAGACGAGAGAGAGAGGATAACTGATGAGAGAGAGAGAGAGGTGGGGGGTGAGAGGAGAAACGAGTGACAGTGCGGAGGAATAATAAACAGGGGGAACAGTGTGATTAGGCTCTGAGCTGGACCCCCTCTGCTCCGGACTACAGCCGGTCATAGAGGGTCTAAATATAGCCGGAGCGAGTGCGAGCGCGAGTGTGAACGTGAGTGTGTGCGAGAGCTGCGCTGTAGTAGAGTGTTGATGGTGTGAGCGGTGTGCTCTCTGGAGTCCCGTCGTCATGGTAATGTTATCAATGCACGGCTTCACAGCCCAGGAACACCTGTCCACTTCCAACAGACGCAGCCGGACGACAGGAAGAGAGGACAGGAGTAAACACACGTCCCAGTAAAACTCCACAGGTCCCCATAAAGTCTAACACACACTCAACACCACCACTTACTCACACACCCATACACCACCCACACACACAACACACACACACAACAAACTATTCCACACACACACCTCATCACTCACACAACCCATACACCCACCCATACACACTACACACACACTCCAACCCAAACATACACACACACATACACACATACACACCCACATACAATACATTACACCCACACACATAACACTTACAACCACTCACACACTCATTACACCACAACTACACACCATACACTTACAACACACACACAACACACACATACACACAACATTCATCACACACCAAAACAACAACACACACACTTACACACACACACACAAACACACACAATACACAACACACACACAAACTGTATACACACCACACACCCTCATACAACTCCACCACCACATCACACAACATACACACACATACACACACATCACACACACACATTACACACACACATACACACACAATACACACATACACACACCACACACACATACACACAACACACACCCACATACACACACACAAACACTCACACACACACACACTTACACACACACACATACACACACACATACACACACACACACACACTCACACACACATATACACACACACATACACACAAACACTCACACACACACACACTTACACACACACACACACACACACATACACACACACACTTATACACACACACACCCTCATACACTCACACACACACATACATGGACGTGGAGATGTTTATCTGTTTCACGCAGAGGAAACATCTAAGCAGACTGCTGAAGCTACTGAACCCGGGTTCAGAACTGTCCAGCTCATTCTTAAAGAGTGGACGGACGGTGGAGAAGCATCATCTTCCAGGAAGGAGAAAAGAATCCTGAATGATGGTGATCAGCGATCACTTAAACGTTTAGAAAAATCAAATCATGGAAACACAACAGCAGAACTCGGGGGTGTTTAATAGTGAACGTAAGAGTGTTTCCACACTCACACTGCAACGGGAACTCGGGATCAGGACTGAACAGTGAGACTAACCAGCAAACACGGCTTCAATCAACTAGAGAGCATAAAGACCAGACTGTGGAGCAGTGAAGAAGGTCATGTGGTCCTATGAGTCCAGACTGACCCTGCTCCAGAGTGATGGGCGCACCAGGGTGAGAGGAGAGGCAGCTGGAGTGATGCACCCATCATACCTAGTGCCTACTGTACAAGCCTGTGGGGGGCAGTACTGTGATCTGGGGATGTTGCAGTTGGTCAGATCCAGGTTCAGCAACGTTCTGTGTCCAGAGAAGGTCAGCTGACCTCCTGAAGATACTGAACAACCAGGTTACTCCATCAATGGGTTTGTTCTTTGTTCTTCATCGGGCTCAGAGTGTGAAAGAGTGGTTCAGGCAGCATGGGATACCATTTCCACACAGGCATTAACCACCAACCAAATATTAGAGTGACGTATCAGAGTGATCTTATTCCTGACCAGAATCATAACCCCTGTTTTATTACACATACAGTAACACACAGGGTTAACGAGGGAACTCTGGGAACTCACTGTAATCAGAATTCTGATAAAAGACCAGAACGTACAGCAGGCGTGTCCAATCTAATCTCTGAAGAGTGGGTGTGGCTGCGCTGATCAAACAAACTGACCTCAGTGTGGCGCTAGTCTGGAGTGAAACTGCAGGATAAGATTACACACCTCAGAGTGAGCACAAAACAATAACACCAGCAAATACAGTACAATCTCATACTGCAACCCCCCCCCACGCACACTTGTGTGCACCTGCCCCCAACCTCCCAGAGTGTTCTGCGTACCCGCCCCCATCCAACTAGAGTGCCCTTACTCACGCCACCCGCCCCCTGGAATCTTCTGTACACCCGCCCCTCCTCTCCCAGAGTCTTGTGTGCACCCACCCCCATCCCGCTGCAGTGTCCTGTGCTCCCGCCCCACTCCCCCTAAAGTCTTGTGTCCCCTCCCTTGGAGAGTCCTGTGCCACTGGCCCCCCCTCCCCCAGAGTCTTCTGTGCACCCACTACCCCAATCCCTCCAGAGTCTTCACTACATCCACCCCCTCCCCTCCACCGAAGTCCTCTGTGCACCCACCCCTTTTCCCCAGAGTCTTGTGTGCACCCGCCCCCCCTCCTCCCAAAGTGTCCTGTGCCACTGGCCCCCTCCCCCAAGAATCTTGTGTGTACCCGCCCCCAACCTCCCAGAGTGTTCTGCGTACCCGCCCCCTGGAATCTTCTGCACACCCGCCCCCTCCTATCCCAGAGTCTTGTGTGTACCCACCTCCATCCCGCTGCAGTGTCCTGTGCTCCCGCCCCACTCCCCCTAAAGTCTTGTGTGCACCGGACCCCTCCCCTTGAAGAGTCCTGTGCCACCGGCCCCCTTCGCCCCAGAGTCTTGTGTGCACTTGCCCCCCTCCTCCCAGAGTGTTCTGTGCACCTGCCCCCATCCACCTGGAGTGCCCTTATTCCTGCTACCACCCCCCGGAGTCTTATGTGCAGCTGGCCCCTCCCCCCTACAGTGTCCTGTGCACCCGCCCCCTAGAGTGTCTTGTGCACCCGCCCCCTAGAGTGTCCGGTGCACCCGCCCCCTGGTTAAAGATTATAATCTAAGTGTTCTTCAGTGCTCAGTCTGTAGTGAAGAGTGTTTGGAAGCCTGAGGAGAACAGAAGAGTGGTTCTGGTCTCTCTGCCTTGTCTCCACACCGTGCCTCCACCACCACCTTACCTTCTTTGGAGTAGTACAGGATCTCCACCTTCCGCTCCTCGGAGCCGAGCAGGGCCTGGGCCAGCTGCGACAGGGCACTCTTCATGGTGCCAGGCCCGACCAGGAACTGGCAGGTGCACGGCTGCTGCATGATCTCAGCCCGCGAGAAGCCGAACATCTGGCAGAAGCCTTCATTACAGTAGATGATCCCACAGTTCTTCATCTGAGCGTTGGCGATCAGGAACTTACGGTCTGAGGAACACAAACACACACGGAGAGACTGAGATGAAGGACTAGAGGAACACAAACTGTGTAGCAGCAGATGAGCTACTGTCTCTGACTTTACATCTACAAGGTGGACCAGCAAGTAGTAGGAGTGTCTAATAGAGTGGACAGTGAGTGGACACTGTTTAAACACTCCAGCAGCAGCACTGCTGTATCTGATCCACTCACACCAGCACCATGTCAGTGTCACTGCAGTGCTGAGAATGATCCACCTCCCTAATAGTATTTGCTCTGTGGTGGTCCTGTGGGGGTCCTGATAATAACAGACAGAAACAGCAGTAATGTTGGAGAGTCAGTATGAGTTTAGGAAGTCAGGTTTCAGGGTTAAGGGTTCAGGGTTCAGGGTTCAGGTTTCAGGGTTCAGGTTTCAGGGTTCAGGTTTCAGGGTTCTGGTTTCAGGGTTCAGGTTTCAGGGTTCAGGTTTCAGGGTTCTGGTTTCAGGGTTTAGGTTTCAGGGTTCAGGTTTCAGGGTTCAGAGTTCAGGGTTTAGGTTTCAGGGTTCAGAGTTCAGGGTTCAGGTTTAGGGTTCAGGTTTCAGGTTTCAGGGTTCTGGTTTCAGGTTTCAGGTTTCAGGTTTCAGGGTTCTGGTTTCAGGGTTTAGGTTTCAGGGTTCAGAATTTTAGGGTTCAGGGTTCAGGGTTCAGGTTTCAGGTTTAGGGTTCAGGTTTCTGGTTTCAGGTTTCAGGTTTCAGGTTTCAGAGTTCAGGGTTCAGGGTTCAGGTTTCAGGTTTCAGGTTTCAGGTTTCAGGTTTCAGGTTTCAGAGTTCAGGGTTCAGGGTTCAGGGTTCAGGTTTCAGGGTTCAGGGTTCTGGTTTCAGAGTTCAGGGTTCAGGTTTCAGGGTTCAGGGTTCAGGTTTCAGGGTTCAGGGTTCTGGTTTCAGAGTTCAGGGTTCTGGTTTCAGAGTTCAGGTTTCAGGGTTCAGGGTTCAGGGTTCAGGGTTCAGGTTTAGGGTGTCTGGTCCTGCTCTGCTGAGTCTACTCACTCTTTATCTTCTTTTGTAAATGAGATTTTTCACCCGAGCGGCGGGAAACGGTACAGACTCACGAGTTTTCATGTGTGAGCCGGAGAGGAGATCAATAACAGAGTGTGATGTTCTGTTCTCTCTCCCAGCGTGTAATTATCCTCCAGCAGGAGACGCCGTGTCTGTGCAGCTTCTCTGGAGTTATTTTTGCTGTGACGGCTCAGCAGGCCTGCTGCTGCAGCACCACCAGCAACGACACACTCTAGTGTCCAGCCGTCTGGCCCTCTGACCGCTCCTCGCAGCAACAGGCGCAACCACAGCCCACCCTAGCATGCGACCGGGCGCGCAGGGCTCTGAGGCGCGTGTTCTCGCGCTGCACTGGTGTCTGCGGAGCTCAGAAGGAGGCGACGCGGTGCAAATTAGCACGTCTGTAAAGCAAATCTGCTGGAGCTGCTTTACATGCTCCTCAGGCAGAAGAAGACAAGACCAGAGGGGTGTAGAGATACACAGGTCTCCAGTATCAGTGAGATCTTCTGTGAGATCTTCAGTGGATAAGATTTGAATACATTTTTGATATTTAAAGTCATTTAAATGTCATGGGGGCTCCCGGGTGGGCTCGACTCCACGGTTGTGCCACAGCTGGAGTCCAATTGTCTTCTAGGGTGCTCAGCGCGATTCCACCAGAGTTCTCCTCCATGCCCGGAGCTCCAGCGCCAGTCCGTCTGCAGCAGCGCGGCACCCAGAGCTTGTTAAACATAATATCATGATATTCAATATTTTATATATATTCGTACACCCCTATCTTCTGGTTGGGCCAGTTTGTAGGCCCCGTTTGGGTTACAGTTGGAAGCCCAGTTAGGCTACCACTGGGGTGTGTGGTTTTGCCCATGTGGGACACTAAAGGGGCCAATCTGGGCTGCAAGTTGGGCCCAATGTGAACAATTATTTACTGGCCCCACAGTCAATACATTAATAACTACAATGCTGCTGGGACCACAAATGTAGCTTAACTGGGACCCACAGTGGGAACCCACCTGTAGCCCAGCTGAGCTACAGTAATACAGCTGGATAGTAGATACGGGACACAGTTGGGCTAAAGGTGTGGCCCCAGGTGGGTTACCACTGTGGGGCCTAGTTAGGTTACAGGTGTGGGCACCATTGTGGTCACTGTTGTGGGGACCAGTTAAGCCACATTAGTGGTCCCAGCTGGGTTACAGTTATTTCTGTTTTGATTGTTTACATGGGCCACACTTGCAGCCCAGATTGGCCCCATTAGTGGCCCACACGGAGCCAAAGGACAAATCTTTGTGGGTCCCAACTAGGTTTCCTAAAGTCACCGCTGGCAGCCCATCTTTAACCCATGTGAGGGTCCTACATGTAACTACTGAGTAGTTACAGTTACTCAGTAAATGTACTTTTTCATTATATTGTTGTATTAAATACAGAGGTGAGTAGTAACTAGTTACAGTTACTCAGTACTTGTACTTCAGTATATTATTGTATTAAATACAGAGGTAGGTAGTAACTAGTTACAGTTACTCAGTACTTGTACTTCAGTATAGTATTGTATTAAATACAGAGGTGGGTAGTAACTAGTTACAGTTACTCAGTACATGTACTTCAGTATATTATTGTATTAAATACAGAGGTGGGTAGTAACTAGTTACAGTTACTCAGTACATGCACTTCAGTATATTATTGTATTAAATACAGAGGTGGGTAGTAACTAGTTACAGTTACTCAGTACTTGTACTTCAGTATATTATTGTATTAAATACAGAGGTAGGTAGTAACTAGTTACAGTTACTCAGTACTTGTACTTCAGTATAGTATTGTATTAAATACAGAGGTGGGTAGTAACTAGTTACAGTTACTCAGTACTTGTACTTCAGTATATTATTGTATTAAATACAGAGGTAGGTAGTAACTAGTTACAGTTACTCAGTACTTGTACTTCAGTATATTATTGTATTAAATACAGAGGTAGGTAGTAACTAGTTACAGTTACTCAGTACTTGTACTTCAGTATAGTATTGTATTAAATACAGAGGTGGGTAGTAACTAGTTACAGTTACTCAGTACATGTACTTCAGTATATTATTGTATTAAATACAGAGGTAGGTAGTAACTAGTTACAGTTACTCAGTACTTGTACTTCAGTATAGTATTGTATTAAATACAGAGGTGGGTAGTAACTAGTTACAGTTACTCAGTACTTGTACTTCAGTATAGTATTGTATTAAATACAGAGGTGGGTAGTAACTAGTTACAGTTACTCAGTACTTGTACTTCAGTATATTATTGTATTAAATACAGAGGTAGGTAGTAACTAGTTACAGTTACTCAGTACTTGTACTTCAGTATAGTATTGTATTAAATACAGAGGTGGGTAGTAACTAGTTACAGTTACTCAGTACTTGTACTTCAGTATATTATTGTATTAAATACAGAGGTAGGTAGTAACTAGTTACAGTTACTCAGTACATGTACTTCAGTATAGTATTGTATTAAATACAGAGGTGGGTAGTAACTAAGTACAGTTACTCAGTATACTACTTCATTACTCCTCAGTTCACTAACAGAGCTGCTAGTAAAGCAGTAAACTGATGGCAAACATTATTAATGATGGTGAATCAACTTCCATCAGGAAACTGTGGTGGTCATGGTAACGACCTCCACCCTGTGGTACTGTGGTTGTGGTTACAGCCCTATCTGTGGACGTGTTTCTTCCTCTCCGTACACAAGAGACCCCCAGCCGTGACCTCCCCCTCGTTCTTCCTTTTCATCTTAGCAGTAATTGCTTTGGTGAAGAAACTTCTGGATCGCACTCATTATCACGGTTACACTGCAGATCGGAAGGCGCCCGCCGGTTGCCTAGCAGCTGCAAAATCACACTTAGCTTCAGAGGTATAGAGAAAAGAGTGCACAAGTACATGAGCGACACTCTCTCTCACAAACACAGTCACAAAGCAGCACATTATACAAATCACACTCATACACACTCACACATCAACACACACCACAGAGTAAACTCACACCCCTCAACGTCACCTCTCAGAGACACACTGGTCACCAGGACCTTCACACTTCTCATAAAATATAATAATAGAATAGAAATATGTAGACTTTACACAAAACTTTAAATATCCTCAGTTACATCACATACTTTGTTAATTTTGTAGGGAAAAAAAGTAATACACTGAAGTGCATGTACTGAGTAACTGTACTTAGTTACTACCCACCTCTGTACTTAATACAGTAATATACTGAAGTACATGTACTGAGTAACTGTACTTAGTTACTACCCACCTCTGTACTTAATACAGTAATATACTGAAGTACATGTACTGAGTAACTGTAATAGTTACTACCCACCTCTGTACTTAATACAGTAATATACTGAAGTACATGTACTGAGTAACTGTACTTAGTTACTACCCACCTCTGTATTTAATACAGTAATATACTGAAGTACATGTACTGAGTAACTGTAACTAGTTACTACCCACCTCTGTATTTACTACAATAATATACTGAAGTACATGTACTGAGTAACTGTAACTAGTTACTACCCACCTCTGTATTTACTACAATAATATACTGAAGTACATGTACTGAGTAACTGTAATAGCTACTACCCACCTCTGTACTTACTACTATAATATACTGAAGTACATGTACTAAGTAACTGTAATAGTTACTACCCACCTCTGTATTTAATACAATAATATACTGAAGTACATGTACTGAGTAACTGTAATAGTTACTACTCACCTCTGTATTTAATACAATAATATACTGAAGTACATGTACTGAGTAACTGTACTTAGTTACTATCCACCTCTGTATTTAATACAATAATATACTGAAGTACATGTACTGAGTAACTGTACTTAGTTACTATCCATCTCTGTATTTAATACAATACTATACTGAAGTACATGTACTGAGTAACTGTAATAGTTACTACCCACCTCTGTACTTACTACTATAATATACTGAAGTACATGTACTAAGTAACTGTAATAGTTACTACCCACCTCTGTATTTAATACAATAATATACTGAAGTACATGTACTGAGTAACTGTAATAGTTACTACTCACCTCTGTATTTAATACAATAATATACTGAAGTACATGTACTGAGTAACTGTACTTAGTTACTAACCACCTCTGTATTTAATACAATAATATACTGAAGTACATGTACTGAGTAACTGTACTTAGTTACTATCCATCTCTGTATTTAATACAATACTATACTGAAGTACATGTACTGAGTAACTGTAATAGTTACTATCCACCTCTATATTTAATACAATACTATACTGAAGTACATGTACTTAGTAGCTGTAATAGTTACTACCCACCTCTGTATTTAATACAATAATATACTGAAGTACATGTACTTAGTAACTGTTACTACCCACCTCTGTATTTAATACAATACTATACTGAAGTACATGTACTGAGTAACTGTTACTACCCACCTCTGTACTTAATACAATAATATACTGAAGTACATGTACTGAGTAACTGTAATAGTTACTACTCACCTCTGTATTTAATACAGTAATATACTGAAGTACATGTACTGAGTAACTGTTACTACGTTCCTCTGTTCCTGTGTTATATGATGTGAGTGAAGATTTCCGCTCCACATTCAGGAATTTAATAAATCTGCTCAAACCCTTCATAACATTACGAGCCTGGACCTCAATAACGAAGACACTTGGTCCTGAGAGACGTCCAGGAAACGAAGCTCAGGCCTGTATGACCTTCTCCAGAACCTAAAGATAACATTCAGTCCACACAGTGAAGTACTTATTAATCACCATTAATTAACACCATTAAAGCACCAATTAATACTTTTATCTACCAGCTCGCATACAATCAACAACAAGAAGCATATTCAACATCAGACTGAGTCAGACGCCTGACTATGACTGACACACAGACCACCCTGTTCACACAGACCACCCCGTACACCCTGATGACCCTGTACACGCAGACGACCCCGTACACACTGACGACTCTTTACACACAGACCACCCTGTACACACAGACCACCCTGTTCACACAGACCACCCTGTTCACACAGACCACCCCGTACACACCAACAACCCTGTACACGCAGACGACCCTGTTCACACAGACCACCCCGTACACACCAACAACCCTGTACACGCAGACGACCCTGTTCACGCAGACGACCCCGTACACACAGACCACCCTGTTCACACAGACCACCCCGTACACACTGACGACCCTGTAAACACAGACGACCCTGTAAACACTGACGACTCTTTACACACAGACCACTCTGTACACACAGACCACCCTGTACACACAGACCACCCTGTTCACACAGACCACCCCGTACACACCAACAACACTGTACACGCAGACGACCCTGTTCACGCAGACGACCCCGTACACACAGACCACCCTGTTCACACAGACCAACCCGTACACACTGACGACCCTGTAAACACAGACGACCCTGTTCACACTGACGACCCTTTACACACAGATGACCCTGTTCACACTGACGACCCTGTACACGCAGACGACCCTGTTCACACTGACGACCCTTTACACACAGACCACCCCGTACACACTGACGACCCTGTACACGCAGACGACCCTGTTCACGCAGATGACCCCGTACACACTGACGACCCTGTAAACACAGACGACCCTGTAAACACAGACGACCCTGTTCACACTGACGACCCTTTACACACAGACGACCCTGTTCACACTGATGACCATGTACACGCAGACCACCCCGTACACGCAGACGACCCCGTACACGCAGATGACCCTGTACACGCAGACGACCCCATACACGCAGACGACCCCGTACACACAGACAACCCCTTAAACACTGACGACCCCATACACGCAGATGACCCTGTACACGCAGACGACCCCGTACACGCAGACGACCCCGTACACACAGAGAACCCCGTACACACTGACGACCCCGTACACGCAGACAACCCTTTACACGCAGACGACCCTTTACACACAGACGACCCCGTACACACTGACGACCCCGTACACGCAGACCACCCTGTACACGCAGGTAGCTAAGTCGGAGCTGAATCTGTCGTCTGTCTCACTCGCGCTTACCTCTCCGAGCAGAACACTCAATCTAGTAAATATCAGAGTCAGCGATGTGAGCCGCAGCTGAGCCACGCCGTCAGCAATATCTAGTAATACCTGGTAATACCTTCCAATACTCAGCAATACCAAATAATACCTAACGACACTTAGCAATACCAAATAATACCTAACGACACTTAGCAATACCAAATAATACCTAACGACACTTAGCAATATCAAATAATACCTAACGACACTTAGCAATACCAACTAATACCCAGTAATTACCCAGACGTTGACCTAACCATGCGGCAGACAGGTGTGTAGAGGTGTGTAGAGGTGTGTAGAGGTGTGTTGAGGTGTGTAGAGGTGTGTTGAGGTGTGTTGAGGTGTGTAGAGGTGTGTAGAGGTGTGTTGAGGTGTGTAGAGGTGTGTAGAGGTGTGTAGAGGTG
Organism: Megaleporinus macrocephalus; assembly: GCA_021613375.1. Taxonomy (NCBI): domain Eukaryota; kingdom Metazoa; phylum Chordata; class Actinopteri; order Characiformes; family Anostomidae; genus Megaleporinus; species Megaleporinus macrocephalus. The sequence goes on from CM038719.1 coordinate 594,838, forward strand.
TGTTGAGGTGTGTTGAGGTGTGTAGAGGTGTGTTGAGGTGTGTAGAGGTGTGTAGAGGTGTGTAGAGGTGTGTTGAGGTGTGTTGAGGTGTGTAGAGGTGTGTAGAGGTGTGTTGAGGTGTGTTGAGGTGTGTAGAGGTGTGTAGAGGTGTGTTGAGGTGTGTTGAGGTGTGTAGAGGTGTGTAGAGGTGTGTTGAGGTGTGTAGAGGTGTGTTGAGGTGTGTTGAGGTGTGTAGAGGTGTGTAGAGGTGTGTTGAGGTGTGTAGAGGTGTGTTGAGGTGTGTAGAGGTGGGATGACGATCACAGAGAGCAGTTACTCTGTGATTGAGTTAACTGACCAGATGGTTTGTGGGTAATGTGAGTGAGACGCGCACTAACGAGGTACAAGGTGTGTTTTGATTTCAGGGTGAGCTGAAGGAGTTAACAGGCCAAACGAAATCACTTAAACGCAAATCCAAAAATAGCCGCGCTGCAGCTGAACGTTTCCAGTGACTGCAGTAACGCAGGAACCGGGCCGATGAGCCTCCGACGGCTCCACCACACCTGAGGTGCAGATCCGGCTCCGCACCTCGCAGGTGATCAGCTGTTCTGTTAACAGCAGCCGTACACGCCTTCAGAGACCTTCTCCAAACCCCTGTGATCAGCTCTGCAGCAGGAGGTCCACAACTCAGACAGACGTAACCTGGCTTTGATGAGACGAGGCCGTCCAGACCCGTGTCCCCGAGCTGTCCCCGAGCTGTCCTCAAGCTGTCCCCGTCTAATAAGTGGAGGAGGATATTTCCTGTCGTCCAAATCGTTATCAGCCGACCGCGGTCACTCAGCAGCGCGGCGAGAGCGAGCCACGGTTTATTTCATTACTCTGATCTGGAGCACAAACTAGTGTCAGAAAGATCTATTTATAACATCACCCCTGTGGTCCACGCAGCAGACACCGTCCCCCAGGACAGGGACAGACGGAGACAGAGGAAAGCTGAAGAAACTGAACTGAGAGGCTGGAACAGCATGAACTTCTACACCACACCATATTACTAACCCTGAGTTCACTAATAAACCTGTAATAACACTGTTATATAGTGTAATAGTGAGAGTTCAGTACTCAGAACTCTAAACCTGTAATAACACTGTTATATAGTGTAATAGTGAGAGTTCAGTACTCAGAACTCTAAACCTGTAATAACACTGTTATATAGTGTAATAGTGAGAGTTCAGTACTCAGAACTGTAAACCTGTAATAACACTGTTATATAGTGTAAAAGTGAGAGTTCAGTACTCAGAACTGTAAACCTGTAATAACACTGTTATATAGTGTAATAGTGAGAGTTCAGTACTCAGAACTGTAAACCTGTAATAACATTGTTATATAGTGTACTAGTGAGAGTTCAGTACTCAGAACTGTAAACCTGTAATAACACTGTTATATAGTGTACTAGTGAGAGTTCAGTACTCAGAACTGTAAACCTGTAATAACACTGTTATATAGTGTAATAGTGAGAGTTCAGTACTCAGAACTGTAAACCTGTAATAACAGTTATATAGTGTACTAGTGAGAGTTCAGTACTCAGAACTGTAAACCTGTAATAACACTGTTAAAAACCAGCTGCTGAACTTCCAACATCTTTAACAGAATCCTGAACAACTTTAACTCTGCAGTCTGTACGTTTCACTCCGGACAGTTTCTCCAACACTCGGACACCATGGAGCAGCTTCAGCTCAGCGTTCAACACTGAAGAGACTGAAGAGACGAGCAGCTCCACCTTTATTAGCACCACAACCTCCAACAGTGACTGGAAGTAGCAGCCAGCAGCCGAATTCAAGCACATCAACACAAGGCTTTTCTCTGTGCAGGACAAGTGCAAAGCTCAGCTCATCTTATATATGCATGAATATCTATGCAGTTATATATATGTGTGTGTGTGTGTGTGTATAAGTGTGTGTGTGTGTGTGCATGTGTATGAATAACACTGTAGTCACCGACTGTGAAAACCACAGGATGTTCACTGCAGGAAGGCTTTAGGGAGGAGAACACAGACACAAGCAGAGGTCACTACACAGGACGTGGTCAATCCATATTCCAGTGATGTTAAAGAATTAGTTTGCATTGTTTTCACATTATTACTTAATGTCCTGTATTTGCAAACCAAATGTTGGTTATAGTATCATCATCTCAGGGATTACCGAAACCAGGGCTTAGCGAGGTCGGACACATGCACAGAGAGAGCTAGGCTACTTCTTTCACACCACTGACCATAACATTCTCACAGACAGACCTGAGAACTGAGAACTGTCCTGCAGGGAAGAACCACTTTGTCTAAATGGAAAAAAATGTTTGTGAAACTAGGCTGGTGTTCCTCTGGGTTCAATTCTTGGGTCGCTCGTATTTAACTTATCTTCGCCAAATCCTACAAGACCATGGCAGATCTTCCTCCACCTATCCAACACCTACAGCTGTGTTCCAAAAACATCAGCATGTTTAAAATCTTTATAGTAGTTTTGATTTCCATGCATCAGGAACGTTGCACACTGTTTTTAAATCAAAACATGAAGAGAACTGTATATACTTTTTAACTACTTTCCTGTGAGTCACTAACCTAATATTCAGTGTCTAATCACAGTTTTTTAGAACTGCTTCACATCTGTGTTACATAGAGTCGTCCAACTTCTGGCACCTGTGCACTGGTATTCCAGTCCAGAATGTTTTGGCTACATCCCACAGCTCATTTGCATTTCTCGGTTTTCTCGGTTTCCTTGGTTTTCTTGGATTTCTTAGTTTTCTTGGTTTTATTGGTTTTCTTTGTTTTCTTGGATTTCTTAGTTTTCTTGTTTTTCTTGGTTTTCTTGGTTTTCTTGGATTTCTTAGTTTTCTTGGATTTCTTGGATTTCTTGGATTTCTTGGTTTTATTGGTTTTCTTGGTTTTGGTTTTCTTGGTTTTCTTGGATTTCTTGGTTTTATTGGTTTTCTTGTTTTTCTTGGTTTTCTTGGATTTCTTAGTTTTCTTGGATTTCTTGGATTTCTTGGATTTCTTGGTTTTATTGGTTTTCTTGGTTTTCTTGGTTTTCTTGGATTTCTTAGTTTTCTTGGATTTCTTGGTTTTATTGGTTTTCTTGGTTTTATTGGTTTTCTTGGATTTCTTAGTTTTCTTGGATTTCTTGGTTTTATTGGTTTTCTTGGTTTTCTTGGATTTCTTAGTTTTCTTGGATTTATTGGTTTTCTTGGTTTTCTTGGTTTTCTTGGTTTTCTTGGATTTCTTGGTTTTCTTGGTTTTCTTGGTTTTCTTGGATTTCTTAGTTTTCTTGGTTTTCTTGGTTTTATTGGTTTTCTTGTTTTTCTTGGATTTCTTAGTTTTCTTGGTTTTCTTGGTTTTGTTAGTTTTCTTTGTTTTGTCTCAGAAACAGCATCTTTTGTGTCACCCCACATGTTTTCTACTGGATTAAGGTCGGGGCATTGCGGGTTTACTGGTGTGTACCGGGTGTACTGGGTCATCGTCTTGTTAAAACACCCAGTTCAAGAGCACTTCCTCTTCAGCGTAGGGCAACATGACCTCTCTTCAGGTATTCTGATATATGCAGCCTGGTCTGTGATCCCTGGTATGCGGAAACAGGCATCATAATAAGAGAAACATGGCCATTTAATGCTTCACCGTCTTCAGAGTGCACTGTGGCTTGAGTTCAGAGTTCAGGGGTCGTCTGATGAACGGTCTGCGGCCTTTAGACCCAAAAAGAATGATTTACTTTCATCAGTCCACAAAACGTTCCTCTGTTTCTCTTCAGGTCAGCTGACGTGCTCTTCAGTACGTGTCTTTTGTTAACAGTGGGACTTTGCAGGGACTTCTTGCTGATAGATTAGCTTCACACAGGCGTCTTCTATCTGTCACAGGTTCTCACAGGTGACTTGAGACTGTCCTGGAGCTGATCATTGGCTGAGCCTTTGCCGTTCTGGCTGCTCTTCCGTTTGAATGGTAGTCTTCCGTTTTCCTCCACGTCTCTGTTTGGCTTTCCGTTTTAAAGCACTGGAGATCATTTCAGCTCAGCAGCCTGTCAGTGTCTGCACTTCTTTAAGTTGTTCTCTCTCCAATCAACCTGCTAATCAACGTACGCTGTTCGTCTCTCAGACGACCCATAATTCTCAGGCTGTGAAGAAATGAGGAATGAATGTACGACAGGCGCTGGCTTCACCCTTAACCCCGTCTTTTCCCTTTACTGTAGATGTTTTTTATGTGGACACCATACAACAAAAACTATAAATATAAACATGCACCATTTGTATGTCATATTTATGTTGTGTAGATGTATAACAGTAATACATTTATATAAATTTATAGTTGTGTGACACCTGTGTCTAATATAAGTTTTCTTCTGTCCAGACTGTTTTGAGGGATTTCACAGAAAGAAGTTAGAGTGCTGTAACAGACACGTCTTATTTCTTGCTATATCTATCACACGGTCTGCAGCAAAATGCCAGCCTGAACTGATTTATTAAATAAAATAAAATATTTTTTTTTATTTATTTTTTTTACCCTCACAAATCTTCTAATATTTAGCATGTTTTATTTACAAGTTACAAAAAAAATAATAACGTTCAGCATTGTTTGTATAAAATGTTAGTTTTATAATATAATATATTTAAAAGTTCATGACAGATTTGAGGAAAGATCAAAATCGTATGTTCTTCTATTTTTTTTACTCCGCTAATGCATGGTGTCCACATGTGGACAGTTCAATAACTTTTTAATAAAACTAATATTTATTTAAAATGAAACTCCATATGATTTTTTATGTAGATCTGAGCAACAATCTGACAACAATTTTGAATAATTTATGAATGAAAGGGTTAAACGAGGGCTGCCTGCTTCACACCTGTCCCTCACAGAATGATCTGCTGGTCTTCTGAGAATCTACTGGCCCAACTGGTAAACAGTGGTAAGTGTGGTAATCTAACTTAAACCAATCACAGTGATTAATCTGGTTAGTCGTATAGGACGGCTATTAGTTTGAACGTGACTGTACGGTTCCCTAACGGGGCGGGACTAAACTTCCTGCAGGTGAACGAAGACCAACCAGACGATTTTAGGATTTAAGAAAAGAACTGGTGATCTCAGTGTAACAGACTCAGATCTCAGAACATCAACAAGATCAGAGACCCTCAGACCAAAGCAGACCTGGAGGAACTCGCCCACACCTTCATCTCCAGCAGGGTTGATCACTGTAATGGTTCCAGCTGGACTCACCATGAAGACAAACAGAGGCAGCTGATTCAACATGCCTCCGTTCCTAACCCCTCACACTGGATACCAGTCTGTTCCAGGACTCACTGTAAGGTTCTGTTACTGGTCTATGATCACTAAGTGGTGCAGAACCAACCAGCGCATGTATGTGATATGCTGCAGTGACATGAGCAGAACTCTCAGACCATCAGGAACCAGTCAGTCTAGTCCAGACTAAGATAAAGACTAAACATGGAGAAGCAGACAGATAGATACTGATCTAATCTTAAAAGGAATCAGAGCGTGTTAGAAGAACCCGGTACTAGATACTTTTAAATCCACTATATAAACGTTCCTGTTTGAGCAGCTCAGTTTAAACCCTGTTATCCTGTAGCAGCACTTCCTTCTTTCAGAACTGTTTAATCACTTTCTTTTATTGACCGTAGTTTAATTTCTGTTTGAATTGTTTCTGTAGTTTCTCGCCGTGGAGCACTTTGAGAGGAGCACAGAGCACCACGTCTCCCAGCGACCAGCACTTTCTCTCCGTGTCACAGAGTAAACATGTTACAAACCAGCTTCCAGCTTCTTATCAGTTCTCAGGAGCTGCAGCCAAACTCTGAGTCCTGAAAAGCTGTGATCAAGGCAGACGGTTTGAACGCAGTGCCTCACGTGAGCTCGGAGCTTTGTATCATATCAAGATCGCGTATGTAAATAATGGTCTGAGAAGGTGTTCAGCAAGTCGTGGGTTCCTCACGATGTGAACACCGGCAGAAACACAGCACCTGAGCTTACAGAGCCTCCAGAGTCTAACAGCGCGACACTAGATTTACATTAAAGAGCCCGTATCCCAGAAAAGCCCACCACTACTTTCTTAAACATAAACATCACATCCTGTAACGAGACATACCGTCCACCTCCCACTTCATATACAAAACATAACACAGTTCTGAGGAATTCACTGGTCATGTGATGTCACAAAAACCTAGGTGCCTGCACTTTGGTATTAAGCCCTAAAACACAAAGCAGCCAATCACAGCCCTGTACTATGGCTCTATAAATATAATACAGTACTGTAATGTGGGTGCTGTGTAGGGAGCGCGTCGTATGTGTACACCAGGTGAGGTGCATCTGAGAGATGTTCAGGTGTTTCTGGTAGTTTAAGACTAGACTGAGACAAAGTGAAGGTATGTGGTTCACACGAGCTCAGCCTGAGAACTTGGCATGACAGCTTATAATGAATTCATGGCCTGTGAAGCTGATTCTAAAGGGGAATGTCACCAGTTTATCAAAATTCCTCAATAATTCAGTCCTTCAGAGTGTTTTGGTGTGAAATGGTTTAGATGTTATTTGCAGTGATGGTGTTTACAGTGGTGGTGATTATGTTTACAGTGGTGGTGATCTTGTTTACAGTGGTGGTGATGGTGTTTACAGTGGTGGTGATGTAATTTACAGTGATGGTGATGGTGTTTATAGTGGTGGTGATTATGTTTACAGTGGTGGTGATGTAATTTACAGTGATGGTGATGGTGTTTATAGTGGTGGTGATGTTTACAGTGGTGGTGATGTAATTTACAGTGATGGTGTTTATAGTGGTGGTGATTATGTTTACAGTGGTGGTGATGGTGTTTACAGTGATGGTGATGTTTACAGTAGTGGTGGTGGTGTTTACAGTGGTGGTGATGCTGTTTACAGTGGTGGTGATGCTGTTTACAGTGATGGTGATGGTGTTTACAGTGGTGGTGATGCTGTTTACAGTGGTGCTGATGTTTACAGTGGTGGTGATGGTGTTTACAGTGGTGGTGATGGTGTTTACAGTGGTGGTGATGTTTACAGTGGTGGTGGTGATGGTGTTTACAGTAGTGGTGGTGATGGTGTTTACAGTGGTGGTGATGGTGTTTACAGTGGTGATGGTGTTTACTGTGGTGTGATGGTGTTTACAGTGGTCTTGGTGATGATGTTTACAGTAGTGGTGGTGATGTTTACAGTGGTGGTGGTGGTGATGGTGTTTACAGTGGTGGTGGTGGTGTTTACAGTGGTGATGGTGTTTACTGTGGTGTGATGGTGTTTACAGTGGTGGTGGTGGTGATGATGTTTACAGTAGTGGTGGTGATCTTGTTTACAGTGGTGGTGGTAATGGTGTTTAAAGTGGTGGTGATGGTGTTTACAGTGGTGGTGATGGTGTTTACAGTGGTGGTAATGGTGTTTAAAGTGGTGGTGGTGATGATGTTTACAGTGGTGGTGATGATATTTACAGTGGTGGTGATGGTGTTTACAGTGGTGGTGATGGTGTTTACAGTGGTGTTGATGATGTTTACAGTGGTGTTGATGGTGTTTACAGTGGTGTTGATGATGTTTACAGTGGTGGTGATGGTGTTTACAGTGGTGGTGATGGTGTTTACAGTGGTGGTGGTGATGTTTACAGTGGTGCTGATGGTGTTTACAGTGGTGGTGATGGTGTTTACAGTGGTGGTGATGCTGTTTACAGTGGTGGTGCTGATGTTTACAGTGGTGGTGGTGTTTACAGTGGTGGTGATGGTGTTTATAGTGGTGGTGATGTTGTTTACAGTGGTGGTGGTGATGGTGTTTACAGTGGTGGTGATGGTGTTTACAGTAGTGGTGGTGATGGTGTTTACAGTGGTGGTAATGGTGTTTACAGTGGTGGTGATGGTGTTTACAGTGGTGGTGGTGTTTACAGTGGTGGTGATGATGTTTACAGTGGTGGTGATGGTGTTTACAGTGGTGGTGATGGTGTTTACAGTGGTGGTGATGCTGTTTACAGTGGTGGTGCTGATGTTTACAGTGGTGGTGGTGTTTACAGTGGTGGTGATGGTGTTTATAGTGGTGGTGATGTTGTTTACAGTGGTGGTGGTGATGGTGTTTACAGTGGTGGTGATGGTGTTTACAGTGGTGGTGATGGTGTTTACAGTAGTGGTGGTGATGGTGTTTACAGTGGTGATGGTGTTTACAGTAGTGGTGGTGATGGCATTTACAGTGGTGGTGATGGTGTTTACAGTGGTGGTGATGGTGTTTACAGTGGTGGTGGTGTTTACAGTGGTGGTGATGATGTTTACAGTGGTGGTGATGGTGTTTACAGTGGTGGTGATGGTGTTTACAGTGGTGGTGATGCTGTTTACAGTGGTGGTGGTGTTTACAGTGGTGGTGATGGTGTTTATAGTGGTGGTGATGTTGTTTACAGTGGTGGTGGTGATGGTGTTTACAGTGGTGGTGATGGTGTTTACAGTGGTGGTGATGGTGTTTACAGTAGTGGTGGTGATGTTTACAGTGGTGGTGATGGTGTTTACAGTGGTGGTGATGGTGTTTACAGTGGTGGTGATGCTGTTTACAGTGGTGGTGCTGATGTTTACAGTGGTGGTGGTGTTTACAGTGGTGGTGATGGTGTTTATAGTGGTGGTGATGTTGTTTACAGTGGTGGTGGTGATGGTGTTTACAGTGGTGGTGATGGTGTTTACAGTGGTGGTGATGGTGTTTACAGTAGTGGTGGTGATGGTGTTTACAGTGGTGATGGTGATGGTGTTTACAGTAGTGGTGGTGATGGTGTTTACAGTGGTGGTGATGGTGTTTACAGTGGTGGTGGTGATGGTGTTTACAGTGGTGGTGATGATGGTGTTTACAGTAGTGGTGGTGATGGCATTTACAGTGGTGGTGATGGTGTTTACAGTGGTGGTGATGGTGTTTACAGTGGTGGTGGTGTTTACAGTGGTGGTGATGATGTTTACAGTAGTGGTGGTGATGGTGTGTACAGTGGTGGTGATGGTGTTTACAGTAGTGGTGGTGATGGTGTTTACAGTGGTGGTGATGGTGTTTACAGTGGTGGTGATGGTGTTTACAGTGGTGGTGAAGGTAACCAGGGGTCTCCATGTCTACAACACTAATCTACACATTGTATTTACTATGAAACCCACCAGTGAAGCTACACGTGTCTTCTGAGTTTATCTGGATGTTGATGGTAAAATGTGGAAGATCTGAAAATACTAGGTTTTCTTTGGGGACTATTTGTACCTCACAGCGTCCTGCATGTATCCCTCCACCATGAATGGAGTTTAAGACTGAGATCTTCTCTAAACTATCATAAACAGCGTCTCAGAATCAGACAGTGTATTTATAACATCTACTGTAAGAACTTTCTGTGAGGAGCTTTTAGAGGAGGACGTCTGGTTCCATTCACCACCACTGTGAACAGATATGACTGTATCTAGAACAGCTTTTAGAGGAGGACGTCTGGTTTCATTCACCACCACTGTGAACAGATCTGACTGTATCTAGAACAGCTTTTAGAGGTGGACATCTGGTTTCAATCACCTCCACTGTGAATAGATCTGACAGAGAGTTTCACACGGAACCTCTCTAAACAGCTCTGTTTATATATCAACAGCACAATATTTTTAAAATCAGTTCCTCTTTAAAGGTTTTGCACCAGAAGCCACTCAGCAGCTTTACATCAGCTCACACTGCGATTTCGTTATAGTTAATGACTTTTAATGAGTTTTAATGAGTTTTAATGAGTTTTAATGAGTCTGTATGAAGTAAAGCTGCTGATATGGATCTTCTGCAGATGCAACTCTCTCTCTGAATCAGCTGAGAGTTCTAGGAGCTTTTAAAGGTGGACGTCTGGTTCCATTCACCACCACTGTGAACAGGTCTGACTGTATAAGTTTATCTAGAACAGAGCATTTCACACCCAAACACTCCAAATGACTCTGTAATGAATTTCTGAAAGATCAGTGGACTTCCCCTGCACACAGCAGAGCAGCTAACCTGTAAGCTGAGATAGCTCCTGAGATAGCTCCTGAGATAGCTCCTGAGATAGCTCCTGAGATAGCTCCTGAGATAGCTCCTGGGTTCTGAAGGTCTGTATGAGTTTGTATGAAGTAAAGCTGCTAATGTGGATCTCCTGCAGGTGCAGGTTTCTCAGCACCTTCTCTAAGAACCAGCTGAGAGTTCAGGAGGTCTGAGCTCCTCAGAGAAACAGACATGCGGAGAGCTCAGACACCGAACCGGAGACGGGAGTCACACAAACGGCGACGGCGGTTCGGTTCGGTTCTGGTGGGTCAGACACACAGACGGAGGGAAGTTGGATCTCTTACTCTGACCGTCGAACTTGCGGATGATGGTGTCCAGGTAGGTGTTCTGGAGGGCGACGTGTCCGCGGCGGACCGGCATCTTCACTCTCCACGGAACCGGACCTCGAGCTCCTGCTGCTGCTGCTTCACCGCGAGGCGATGTCGGAGGAAGGCGAGGCGCGAGCGGAGCGCATGGCCGCGCGGCGAGTCTCGATCAGCTCGAGGAGGAGGAAGCGAAGGAGGAACGAGAGACAGAAGGAGAACGGAAAGAAAGAACGGAAAAGGAAACGAACGACAGAGCCGCGCGCGAGGCGAGAGCGGTTGCCAGAGCTACGCGCGCGACAG
>CM038719.1:612963-622963 GCA_021613375.1 Megaleporinus macrocephalus
GTGTGTGAGAGAGAGTGTGAAGGTACAGGGCAGGTTCTGTGTTTTGTCTGAGTGGTCTTGATGAGATGAGAGCTAATATTAGCTGTGAGCTGCACGTGCCCCTCGTGGCTACGGGACAGCAGGGTGGGAGTCTGGTGGGCTGCTTGTCACCAGATCACTTTTGTTTGTGTTGCTGCAGTTACGTCTCCTCAGATCCTGTTTTACACTCGTTATTACTCACACTAATTACTACAGTTAACTACAGATCATATTTATTATTATTATATATTACTACAGTTAACTATAGATTATATTTATTAATATTATATATTACTACAGATAACTATGGATTATATTTATTATTATTATATATTACTACAGTTAACTACAGATCATATTTATTATTATTATATATTACTACAGATAACTATAGATTATATTTATTATTATTATATATTACTACAGTTAACTATAGATTATATTTATTATTATATTATATATGACTACAGTTAACTACAGATCATATTTATTATTATTATATATTACTACAGTTAACTACAGATTATATTTATTATTATTATATATTACTACAGTTAACTATAGATTATATTTATTAATATTATATATTACTACAATTAACTACAGATTATATTTATTCTTATTATATATGACTACAGTTAACTATAGATTATATTTAATAATATTATATATGACTACAGTTAACTATAGATTCTATTTATTAATATTATATATTGCTACAGTTAACTACAGATTATAATTATTACTATTATTTATGACTACACTTAACTATAGATTATATTTATTAATATTATATATTACTACAGTTAACTATAGATTATATTTATTAATATTATACATTACTACAGATTATCTTTATTAATATTAAATATGACTACAGTTAACTATAGACTATATTTATTAATATTATATATGACTACAGTTAACTACAGATTATATTTATTCTTATTATATATGACTACAGTTAAGTATAGATTATATTTATTATTATTATATATGACTACAGTTAACTACAGATTATATTTATTAATATTATATATTACTACAGTTAACTACAGATTATATTTATTATTATTATATATGACTACAGTTAACTACAGAATATATTTATTATTATATATGACTACAGTTAACTATAGATTATATTTATTAATATTATATATTACTACAGTTAACTATAGATTATATTTATTAAAATTATATATGACTACAGTTAACTATAGATTATATTTATTCTCATTATATATTGCTACAGTTAACTACAGATTATATTTATTAATATTATATATTACTACAGTTAACTATAGATTATATTTATTAATATTATATATGACTACAGTTAACTATAGATTATATTTATTCTTATTATATATGACTACAGTTAACTACAGATTATATTTATTAATATTATATATTACTACAGTTAACTACAGATTATATTTACTATTATTATATATGACTACAGTTAACTACAGATTATATTTATTATTATTATATATGACTCCAGTTAACTATAGATTATATTTATTAATATTATATATTACTACAGTTAGCTATAGATTATATTTATTCTTATTATATATTGCTACAGTTAACTACAGATTATATTTATTATTATTATATATTACTAAAGTTAACTATAGATTATATTTATTATTATTATATATTACTACAGTTAACTATAGATTATATTTATTATTATTATTATATATTACTACAGTTAGCTATAGATTATATTTATTAATATTATATATTACTACAGTTAGCTATAGATTAAATTTATTATTATTATTATATATTACTACAGTTAGCTATAGATTATATTTATTCTTATTATATATTGCTACAGTTAGCTATAGATTATATTTATTAACATTATATATTACTACAGTTAACTATAGATTATATTTATTATTATTATTATATATTACTACAGTTAGCTATAGATTATATTTATTCTAATTATATATTGCTACAGTTAACTACAGATTATATTTATTATTATTATATAGTACTACAGTTAACTATAGATTATATTTATTATTATTATATATTACTACAGTTAACTATAGATTATATTTATTATTATTATATATGACTACAGTTAACTACAGATTATATTTATTATTATTATTTGTGACTACAGTTAACTACAGATTATATTTACTATTATTATATATGACTACAGTTAACTACAGATTATATTTATTATTATTATATATGACTAGAGTTAACTATAGATTATATTTATTAATATTATATATTACTACAGTTAGCTATAGATTATATTTATTCTTATTATATATTGCTACAGTTAACTACAGATTATATTTATTATTATTATATATTACTAAAGTTAACTATAGATTATATTTATTATTATTATATATTACTACAGTTAACTATAGATTATATTTATTATTATTATTATATATTACTACAGTTAGCTATAGATTATATTTATTAATATTATATATTACTACAGTTAGCTATAGATTAAATTTATTATTATTATTATATATTACTACAGTTAGCTATAGATTATATTTATTCTTATTATATATTGCTACAGTTAGCTATAGATTATATTTATTAACATTATATATTACTACAGTTAACTATAGATTATATTTATTATTATTATTATATATTACTACAGTTAGCTATAGATTATATTTATTCTAATTATATATTGCTACAGTTAACTACAGATTATATTTATTATTATTATATAGTACTACAGTTAACTATAGATTATATTTATTATTATTATATATGACTACAGTTAACTACAGATTATATTTATTATTATTATTTATGACTACAGTTAACTACAGATTATATTTATTATTATTATATATTACTACAGTTAACTATAGATTATATTTATTAATATTATATATTACTACAGTTAACTACAGATTATATTTACTATTATTATATATGACTACAGTTAATTGTAGATTATATTTATTAATATTATATATGACTACAGTTAACTATAGATTATATTTATTCTTATTATATAAGACTACAGTTAACTACAGGTTATATTTATTAATATTATATATTACTACAGTTAACTACAGATTATATTTACTATTATTATATATGACTACAGTTAACTACAGATTATATTTATTATTATATATGACTACAGTTAACTATAGATTATATTTATTAATATTATATATTACTACAGTTAGCTGTAGATTATATTTATTCTTATTATATATTGCTACAGTTAACTACAGATTATATTTATTATTATTATATATGACTACAGTTAACTACAGATTATATTTATTATTATTATTTATGACTACAGTTAACTACAGATTATATTTATTATTATTATATATTACTACAGTTAACTATAGATTATATTTATTAATATTATATATTACTACAGTTAACTACAGATTATATTTACTATTATTATATATAACTACAGTTAATTATAGATTATATTTATTAATATTATATATGACTACAGTTAACTATAGATTATATTTATTAATATTATATATTGCTACAGTTAACTACAGATTATAATTATTACTATTATTTATGACTACACTTAACTATAGATTATATTTATTAATAGTATATATTACTACAGTTAACAATAGATTATATTTATTAATATTATACATTACTACAGATTATATTTATTAATATTATGTATGACTACAGTTAACTATAGACTATATATATTAATATTATATATGACTACAGTTAACTACAGATTATATTTATTCTTATTATATATGACTACAGTTAACTATAGATTATATTTATTATTATTATATATGACTACAGTTAACTACAGATTATATTTATTAATATTATATATTACTACAGTTAACTACAGATTATATTTACTATTATTATATATAACTACAGTTAATTATAGATTATATTTATTAATATTATATAAGACTACAGTTAACTATAGATTATATTTATTAATATTATATATTGCTACAGTTAACTACAGATTATAATTATTACTATTATTTACGACTACACTTAACTATAGATTATATTTATTAATATTATATATTACTACAGTTAACAATAGATTATATTTATTAATATTATACATTACTACAGATTATATTTATTAATATTATATATGACTACAGTTAACTATAGACTATATATATTAATATTATATATGACTACAGTTAACTACAGATTATATTTATTCTTATTATATATGACTACAGTTAACTATAGATTATATTTATTATTATTATATATGACTACAGTTAACTACAGATTATATTTATTAATATTATATATTACTACAGTTAACTACAGATTATATTTATTATTATTATATATTACTACAGTTAACTATAGATTATATTTATTAATATTATACATTACTACAGATTATATTTATTAATATTATATATGACTACAGTTAACTATAGAGTATATTTATTAATATTATATATGACTACAGTTAACTACAGATTATATTTATTCTTATTATATATGACTACAGTTAACTATAGATTATATTTATTATTATTATGTATGACTACAGTTAACTACAGATTATATTTATTAATATTATATATTACTACAGTTAACTACAGATTATATTTATTATTATTATATATGACTACAGTTAACTACAGATTATATTCATTATTATTATATATGACTACAGTTAACTATAGATTATATTTATTAATATTATATATTACTACAGTTAACTATAGATTATATTTATTAATATTATATATGACTACAGTTAACTATAGATTATATTTATTCTTATTATATATTGCTACAGTAAACTACAGATTATATTTATTAATATTATATATTACTACAGTTAACTATAGATTATATTTATTAATATTATATATGACTACAGTTAACTACAGATTATATTTATTAATATTATATATTACTACAGTTAACTATAGATTATATTTATTAATATTATATATGACTACAGTTAACTACAGATTATATTTATTATTATTATATATGACTACAGTTAACTACAGATTATATTTATTATTATTATATATGACTACAGTTAACTATAGATTATATTTATTAATATCATATATTGCTACAGTTAACTATAGATTATATTTATTAATATTATATATGACGACAGTTAACTATAGATTATATTTATTCTTATTATATATTGCTACAGTTAACTACAGATTATATTCATTAATATTATATATTACTACAGTTAACTATAGATTATATTTATTAATATTATATATGGCTACAGTTAACTATAGATTATATTTATTCTTATTATATATGACTACAGTTAACTACAGGTTATATTTATTAATATTATATATTACTACAGTTAACTACAGATTATATTTACTATTATTATATATGACTACAGTTAACTACAGATTATATTTATTATTATATATGACTACAGTTAACTATAGATTATATTTATTAATATTATATATTACTACAGTTAGCTGTAGATTATATTTATTCTTATTATATATTGCTACAGTTAACTACAGATTATATTTATTATTATTATATATTACTAAAGTTAACTATAGATTATATTTATTATTATTATATATTACTACAGTTAACTATAGATTATATTTATTATTATTATATATTACTACAGTTAGCTATAGATTATATTTATTATTATTATATATTGCTACAGTTAGCTATAGATTATATTTACTAATATTATATATTACTACAGTTAGCTATAGATTATATTTATTATTATTATATATTGCTACAGTTAACTACAGATTATATTTATTATTATTATATAGTACTACAGTTAACTATAGATTATATTTATTATTATTATTATATATTACTACATTTAACTACAGATTATATTTATTATTATTATATATTACTACAGTTAACTATAGATTATATTTATTAATATTATATATTACTACAATTAACTACAGATTATATTTATTCTTATTATATATGACTACAGTTAACTATAGATTATATTTATTAATATTATATATGACTACAGTTAACTATAGATTATATTTATTAATGTTATATATTGCTACAGTTAACTACAGATTATAATTATTACTATTATTTATGACTACACTTAACTATAGATTATATTTATTAATATTATATATTACTACAGTTAACTATAGATTATATTTATTAATATTATACATTACTACAGATTATATTTATTAATATTATATATGACTACAGTTAACTATAGAGTATATTTATTAATATTATATATGACTACAGTTAACTACAGATTATATTTATTCTTATTATATATGACTACAGTTAACTATAGATTATATTTATTATTATTATATATGACTACAGTTAACTACAGATTATATTTATTAATATTATATATTACTACAGTTAACTAGAGATTATATTTATTATTATTATATATGACTACAGTTATCTACAGATTATATTCATTATTATTATATATGACTACAGTTAACTATAGATTATATTTATTAATATTATATATTACTACAGTTAACTATAGATTATATTTATTAATATTATATATGACTACAGTTAACTATAGATTATATTTATTCTTATTATATATTGCTACAGTATACTACAGATTATATTTATTAATATTATATATTACTACAGTTAACTATAGATTATATTTATTAATATTATATATGACTACAGTTAACTACAGATTATATTTATTACTATTATATATTACTACAGTTAATTATAGATCATATTTATTATTATAATATATGACTACAGTTAATTATAGATTATATTTATTATTATTATATATTACTACAGTTAACTATAGATTATATTTATTATTATTATATATTACTACAGTTAACTATAGATTATATTTATTATTATTATATATGACTACAGTTAACAACAGATTATATTTATTATTATTATATATTACTACAGTTAACTATAGATTATATTTATTATTATTATATATGACTACAGTTAACTACAGATTATATTTATTATTATTATATATTACTACAGTTAACTATAGATTATATTTTTTATTATTATTATATATGACTACAGTTAACAACAGATTATATTTATTATTATTATATATTACTACAGTTAACTATAGATTATATTTATTATTATTATATATGACTACAGTTAACAACAGATTATATTTATTATTATTATATATTACTACAGTTAACTATAGATTATATTTATTATTATTATATATGACTACAGTTAACAACAGATTATATTTATTATTATTATATATTACTACAGTTAACTATAGATTATATTTATTATTATTATATATGACTACAGTTAACTACATATTATATTTATCATTATTATATATTACTACAGTTAACTATAGATTATATTTATTATTATTATATATGACTACAGTTAACTATAGATTATATTTATTCTTATTATATATTACTACAGTTAACTATAGATTATATTTATTATTATTATATATTACTACAGTTAACTATAGATTATATTTATTATTATTATATATGACTACAGTTAACAACAGATTATATTTATTATTATTATATATTACTACAGTTAACTATAGATTATATTTATTATTATTATATATGACTACAGTTAACTACATATTATATTTATCATTATTATATATTACTACAGTTAACTATAGATTATATTTATTATTATTATATATTACTACATTTAACTACAGATTATATTTATTAATATTATATATGACTACAGTTAACTACAGATTATATTTATTAATATTATATATTACTACAGTTAACTATAGATTATATTTATTATTATTATATATGACTACAGTTAACAACAGATTATATTTATTATTATTATATATTACTACAGTTAACTATAGATTATATTTATTATTATTATATATGACTACAGTTAACTACATATTATATTTATCATTATTATATATTACTACAGTTAACTACAGATTATATTTATTATTATTATGTATGACTACAGTTAACTATAGATTATATTTATTCTCATTATATATTACTACAGTTAATTATAGATTATATTTATTATTATTATTTATTACTACAGTTAACTACATATTATATTTATCATTATTATATATTACTACAGTTAACTATAGATTATATTTATTATTATTATATATGACTACAGTTAACTATAGATTATATTTATTCTTATTATATATTACTACAGTTAATTATAGATTATATTTATTATTATTATATATTACTACAGTTAACTATAGATTATATTTATTATTATTATATATTACTACAGTTAACTACAGATTATATTTATTATTATTATATATTACTACAGTTAACTACAGATTATATTTATTATTATTATATATGACTACAGTTAACTATAGATTATATTTATTCTTATTATATATTACTACAGTTAATTATAGATTATATTTATTATTATTATATATTACTACAGTTAACTACAGATTATATTTATTATTATTATATATGACTACAGTTAACTATAGATTATATTTATTCTTATTATAAATTACTACAGTTAATTATAGATTATATTTATTATTATTATATATTACTACAGTTAATTATAGATTATATTTATTATTATTATATATTACTACAGTTAACTACAGATTATATTTATTATTATTATATATTACTACAGTTAACTACAGATTATATTTATTATTATTATATATTACTACAGGAGTATTCTAGAACATACAGCACTAATTTAGTTCACACGCTGCTACACTCACTGAGCCCCTCATTAGAAACACTGTAGTAACACTGATCAGAGCCTCTCTGTACATCCACCACCTCAGCTCTGTACAGGACCTGGTCCGGACTGAGATGACCAGGAAGATCACCGACCTCACCAAGTCTGAGCATTAACTACACCCCCTCCACCTTTACACCACTCCACCTTTCCACTACCTACAGCCTGACACCCCCTCCACCTTTACACCACCTCCACCTTTACACCATCTACAGCTTTACACCCCCTCCCCCTTTACACCCCCTACAGCTTTACACCCCCTCCACCTTCACACCCCTCCACCATTACACCACCTCCACCAATATACCACCTCCACCATTACAGCACCTCCACCTTTACACTCCCTCCAGCTTTACACCACCTCAACCAGCCCGCACTGCTCTCACACATGGATTCATGTTGTTGGCACCAAATTGTGACCTCACTATCCGTGTACCTCAGCAAAGCTAAAGGTTCCTCAGACCAGGACACTCCTGTCCAGTCCAGTGTTGTGAGCGTGTGTCCACTGCAGCCTCAGCGTCCTGTTATTGGCTGACAGAAGTGAAGCACATGGTCTTCTGTTGTTGTAGCCTATACGCCCCAAGGTCTGATAAGTTACTGCATTGTTGGTCACGTGGCTCTACAGTGATGCTGCGCGTGAAGATCCCAAGAAAAACCCAACAATCACGCCCCACCCAAATCACTGAGATCTCATTGTTTCTCTATTCTGGTGGTTCATAGTAAGGGTACAACCTGTCTTCTCTCCAGCAACTTGTCAAGAATTAGGACGGGACTCCTGGAGCTCCTACCAACCAACACACTGCAAAAGACCACCCAGTCAGTTTCATGTGGATCAGAGAACATGGATTCAACAAACCCTTCAGCTTTGGCTCCCCTTCCTACGTCAAGTGGGAATAATAATACTGCCCCTGTCCAGCTATTGGGGGCAAAAACCAGCATGTGTGTGGTGACCACCGTGTCTGATATAGATTTTTATTCGTCAGCGTCTTGTTTAAATATTCGTTAATATGATGTAATGACTAAATTATTAAGAAATTGCAAAAAAAATCACAAAAGTATCAGATTTATTAATGAATTAACTCTTTTATTCTAAATATGTAACATATGGACACAGACATTATTACTGAGGAGCAATGCCTGCTGGGTAGATGAGGTCAGATGGTTTCAGGTCTGAACTGGACTGTGGTGTGAAGGAGTGAGT
>CM038719.1:627963-637963 GCA_021613375.1 Megaleporinus macrocephalus
ATCACCCCTTTGAAGCATTGCACTGTTTATCTGGCAGCATTCCCTCCGGGAAAACATCTCAGCACATCAAAGAGTAAACGAAGCCTTTACACGAGAACTATGTAGGACTATGTGAGACTATGTGGGACTAAGTGAGACTATGGTGGACTATGTGGGACTATGTAGGACTATGTGGGACTATGGTGGACTATGGGGGACTGTGTAGGACTATGTGGGACTATGTGGGACTATGTGGGACTATGTGAGACTATGGTGGACTATGTAGGACTATGTGGGACTATGGTGGACTATGTAGGACTATGTAGGACTATGTGGGACTATGTGAGACTATGTGGGACTATGGTGGACTATGTAGGACTATGTGGGACTATGTGGGACTATGGTGGACTATGTGGGACTATGTGGGACTATGTGGGACTATGAGGGACTATGGTGGACTATGTAGGACTATGGTGGACTATGTGGGACTATGGGGGACTATGGGGGACTATGTGGGACTATGTAGGAATATGGGGGACTATGTGAGACTATGTGGGACAATGTAGGAATATGGGGGACTATGGTGGACTATGTAGGACTATGGTGGACTATGTGAGACTATGGTGGAGTATGGTGGATTATGGTGGACTATGTAAGACTATGTAGGACTATGTGGGACTATGTGGGACTATGGGGGACTATGGTGGACTATGTAGGACTATGGTGGACTATGTGGGACTATGGGGGACTATGGGGGACTATGTGGGACTATGTAGGAATATGGGGGACTATGTGAGACTATGTGGGACAATGTAGGAATATGGGGGACTATGTGGGACTATGTAGGACTATGGTGGACTATGTGAGACTATGGTGGAGTATGGTGGATTATGGTGGACTATGTAAGACTATGTAGGACTATGGTGGACTATGGGGGACTATGTGAGACTATGTGGGACGATGTGGGAATATGGGGGACTATGTGGGACTATGGTGGACTATGTGAGACTATGTGAGACTATGGGGGACTATGTGAGACTATGTGGGAATATGTGGGACTATGGGGGACTATGTGGGACTATGTGAGACTATGTAGGAATATGGGGGACTATGTGAGACTATGTGGGACAATGTAGGAATATGGGGGACTATGTGGGACTATGTAGGACTATGGTGGACTATGTGAGACTATGGTGGAGTATGGTGGATTATGGTGGACTATGTAAGACTATGTAGGACTATGGTGGACTATGTGAGACTATGTGGGACAATGTAGGAATATGGGGGACTATGTGGGACTATGTAGGACTATGGTGGACTATGTGAGA
This sequence comes from Megaleporinus macrocephalus, assembly GCA_021613375.1. NCBI lineage: Eukaryota > Metazoa > Chordata > Actinopteri > Characiformes > Anostomidae > Megaleporinus > Megaleporinus macrocephalus. Next base: position 629,271 of record CM038719.1, read on the forward strand.
CTATGGTGGAGTATGGTGGATTATGGTGGACTATGTAAGACTATGTAGGACTATGGTGGACTATGGGGGACTATGTGAGACTATGTGAGACTATGGGGGACTATGTGAGACTATGTGGGAATATGGGGGACTATGTGAGACTATGTGGGACTATGTGGGACTATGTGAGACTATGGTGGACTATGTGGCCGTTTGTCCTCCCACTGTTGCCCCTGGCGACGCTCATTGGGGGTTTAGAGGTGTATTTCCTGTGAAGCTGTTTTGTGAAGATCTGCTGTGAGAGTTGGTTGTGAAGACGTTGTGGGTCAGTGGTTCTCCACACCAACGTATCTGTGCTGATAGTCGGTCGTCCAACCCGCATGCCTGGCTCAGCGTGTCCTACTTCACCAGATTCCTCTTCAGCTCCAGCCAAGGTCAGACCACTGCGTTTGGAGCCAGGACCCCCAGAGTGAGCCCCTTCTAGAGCACTTCCTCCTTCCTCAGCGCTGCAGCGCCCGCCAGCTGGACTGGGAGGCGAGACGAGTGAGGAGGCGCAGTGAGAACCTCCATTCAGATCAGACAGGAGTTACTACATCACACTTAGATTAAACGAGTATCAGCTTCTGATCAAACAACGCTGACCGACTCACTTCCTGGACCACAAACAGGTGGATTCAGAAAAACACTAAGCTCTATGTTTCTATGTAATCATCACTGCTGTGAACCAGCCAATCAGAGCAGAGCTCATTAATTATTCATGAGCTCAACAAGAAAGAAACAGCAGTGTCTGACTCTAGGAGAAGATCAAAGAGAGTAAACGGTGTAGATCCACATCAGAGTGAACAAACACTCACATACAGTGTACAAAGAACATCAGAGAGTAATTTAAATACTAAATAAATACAGTATGTAGTAAGTATTAAGTAGCAGCACTGATACTAAGTCTCACTCTGCCGGTTCTGGGAGTATCAATAGAGTAACATCTGTATTTATAGGAGTTTCTCAGGAGGAGTGCTGCAGAGTGAAGCAGCTCTGGTGTTTTTTATCTCACCCTCTGTCCGTCTACAGTACTCACTCTCTCACTCGCTCACTCTCTCACTCACTCACTCGCTCGCTCAGAGACAGTGTGCACTGTTCCCTTACACACAGCGTCAGACACGCACCCTGTCAGTGGCCCTCGTCACACACACCATCACTCAAACCCACCGGCCCCCCGACAGCCGCCCGGTCCCTGTATGGTAACACCGTGACTGAGGACCTGCTGTCACGCTCACTCTCTCCGACCGCACCCTCGTCCCGGCGGTCGGAGTACTGACGTAGGAGTAAATACTGGAGTAATCAGTAAAAGTATGACACGGGTACTCTGGAGTGAAAGTCTAAGAAGTATCAGAACTAGTTCTATTTATAAACAGGATGTTTTTAATCAGGACTAAAGCTGCACAGCCGTTAATCTGAGCCTACATGACTGTTTACACTAAAAGTGAGTCAGAAACGCAGGAGTGTTCTGTACGTCCTGCACAGCTGATCAACACTTTCTACGGGACTGGCGTCGCAATAAACACACAACAATGTTTTTAATGGAACGTCATGGAGACGAGGACAGATTCCCAGATTTCCTGCCACTTTAGCAGCTTCTTACTCAAATCTCTGTCCCACATTCAGGAAGGTGTAGTCTCTGCTGTGTCCCTGTGTCCCTGTGTCCCTGCGTCTCCGGCTCTGGAGGCTGTGGAGTCGAGGAAAACCCGGAGTCGTGTATGCCGGTTGTTCAGACGTCTGTATGAAGCTCCAGCTCAGCGGCGTCGCTTCAGAATCTCATCCGTCTCATCCGTCTCATCCGTTTATTTCTCTTCCTTTCCCGCGTGAGCGCTGTGAGAGGCCTGCAAGCCCGAGAGCAGCCAATCAGAGGTTCACTCTGCTGCCCTCACCCACTTACACACTTCCTCCTTTAAGAGCAAATCACTCAAACTGACTGTGTTAAAAAGAGAATTTTACTCTGATCTTCTTCAGCTTACACTGTGGTTGATACGCAAAAGCATTAAAGTCCCTTAATCTCAGTTATAAATACTATAAAAGTATATATACACCTTTGTAATAAAATAAATATATATTTGAGTGATTCTTCAATTTTGGGCTCTTCTATTTTAACTGAGTTTTGTAAAGTAATGCATTTCACTGGAATTTCTTTCTTAAATCACACTGTTAAACTTAATTCTATTTAATTTCTACATAATTTAAAAGATGCTGATGGTGAAATTGAAAACCTGTCATTACCATCAACAAATGTCATTACCATCTCAACAGGTTATGTGTTGGTAATGACATATTGCGGTAATGACAATTTTCACTTTTTTAACAAAAAAGCTAGCTAGGCCATTGGTTAGCTTAAGCTAGTTAACAGCTAGTACAAGCTGCTCTTTAAATCCACATAAATAAATAAATAAATAATGTGTAAATGTAATGTTTAGTTGTAAATAAATAAATAAATAATGTGTAAATGTAATGTTTAGTTGTAAATAAATAAATAAATAATGTGTAAATGTAATGTTTAGTTGTAAATAAATAAATAAATAATGTGTAAATGTAATGTTTAGTTGTAAATAAATAAATAATGTGTAAATGTAATGTTTAGTTGTAAATAAATAAATAAATAATGTGTAAATGTAATGTTTAGTTGTAAATAAATAAATAAATAAATAATGTGTAAATGTAATGTTTAGTTGTAAATAAATAAATAAATAAATAATGTGTAAATGTAATGTTTAGTTGTAAATAAATAAATAAATAATGTGTAAATGTAATGTTTAGTTGTAAATAAATAAATAAATAAATAATGTGTGAATGTAATGTTTAGTTGTAAATAAATAAATAAATAAATAAATAATGTGTAAATGTAATGTTTAGTTGTAAATAAATAAATAAATAAAGTGTAAATGTAATGTTTAGTTGTAAATAAATAAGTAATGTGTAAATGTAATGTTTAGTTGTAAATAAATAAATAATGTGTAAATGTAATGTTTAGTTGTAAATAAATAAATAAATAATGTGTAAATGTAAAGTTTAGTTGTAAATAAATAAATAAATAAATAATGTGTAAATGTAATGTTTAGTTGTAAATAAATAAATAAATAAATAATGTGTGAATGTAATGTTTAGTTGTAAATAAATAAATAAATAAATAAATAATGTGTAAATGTAATGTTTAGTTGTAAATAAATAAATAAATAAAGTGTAAATGTAATGTTTAGTTGTAAATAAATAAGTAATGTGTAAATGTAATGTTTAGTTGTAAATAAATAAATAAATAATGTGTAAATGTAAAGTTTAGTTGTAAAGTACTGCGGTACTGATGTAAACGGTAATGAATAAATGTACTCTATGATCAGTACACCATTCAGTTACTCCCATTTACACACATTAACATCTCACTCCTCACTCATGGCTGACATGTGCTCCTCTGTGAGTCTTTGTTTCCATGGTTACAACATAAACAAGTGCTACTTTCAAACAGTTCCCTGCAGAAGTCATACACTGTTGCGGTAATGACGATAATGTTGGGGATGATGATTTTTATGGAACTCATTTTATTGGGCCCCAGACGTTTTAAAGTCTAGATTGGGGACAAGGCTAAAGTAGCAAAATATTGATGTTTAAATCATTATAAAAAATAATTATTTAATATATAATAATTATATAATAATATTTATAGTAATTTTAGCAAGATTTTACAACCTACACTGTAAAATACCAGCTGCTGAGACACCAGTAATTTACTGTTATTTTACAGTACATCTACTGTATTTTATTGTAACAGTATTGTACTGTAAACTTACTGTATCTGACAGTAATATAACTGTGTATTTATGGTACTAACCAACTAGCCAGCCAGCTAGCTAGCTAACTAGCTAACACCGTTCAAGCTACAGTTTCTAAATGAAACAGACTGAACTACCAACATCTTCTATTTTAAAAGGTTAATAATTATACTGACTAAACCTGCTGACATCAGGAGACGTGACGTTAACAGCTACCTTTAGTTTAACGAGGACCAGCGCAGCTGCACCAGCTCGCGTCTCCTCGTCTAAGAACTGATTTATATTTATTTTACAAATAAACTCAATACAAGCTTCCCAGCACTTCCTGCACTGACTGAATAAACTGAAAGTGTTTTAACTCAGCTGAGTCCAGGCTGGCTCCGACCACTGCATATACTTTATTACTTAGATGAGTAGAAGCAGTTTTGACAGTTTAATAAAAAAGAGTTATTATTAATAAGAAACATTAGTGTGTAATCTCCAGTATGAGTTTGATGGATAGTGACGGGACTGTAAAGGGATGATGGTGGATATTTTGAAAGGTTGTCAGAAAGTACTGTTTATAATACTGATAGCTGATAAATTACAGATATTTTCTGTTATTGGGAAACATACATTACTGTTAATTTACATACACTGTGTGATTATTTAACAGTACTTTACAATTATTATAAAATACAGTAACATACTGTTATATATCCACAGAACATCTACAGCAATTCTTTACAAAATCTAGGGACGTAAAATGAAAAATCACCCATATATATATTTATTTATATTTAACTTAGTTGATTCCTGTCCTGCAGGCTGTAAATAAAGAGGCTGGATATTGTAAATCTAATAAAAATCATTATTATTATGTATCATTTTTCATCCTCGTTCTTTAAGATAAGCTTTGATAGACTCGTAACACTAATCGCTGCTTTTCATTGGTCGATCTGAACACCTGTCTCACTGAAAGAGAGTAATTTACTAGTAGACAGGTCACCTGCTGAGACAGAAGCACACAGAGACGTTCAGGAGGAGCGTTTATTGGTTTAATATCACTAAAATTAGAGAAAGTGATAGAAGGACACACTAATCACTGGACGCCAGGACGTTACATTGTTTAGATCTTACACACATACACATCAGCGCTCAGAGTCTCTCCTAGCAGCACAGAACACAGGACACATCAGTGGGACATGGACAGGAGCGCTGCAGAGGACAGAGACATGAGCGGCACATTAAAGCAGACAGGACGAGTTGAACGAGCAGGACAGCCGTAACGGTTCAGACGAGCTGTCGAGGCCTGCTGTCCAAATACCACTTCCCCTCAACGAGGACACGAGGACACGAGGACACACGCACACAGGCTTCCTGACAACCTTATCTTCAAATCACACATCTGTTCACCCAGACCACGGGGTTCTGTGTGTGTGTGTGTGTGTGTGTGTGTGTTAGTGTGTGTGTGTGTGTGTGTGTGTGTGTGTGTGAGTGAGTGTGAGTGTGTGTGTAAAGAGTGAAACTGAGCGAGCAGCAATAAAAGCCACTTCGTTTCACGCTCGCTGCGCTGAACTCAGACATTCATTTCCTTTCCAGTTAAAACGGCCTTTAAAGGAACGATATGTGAAATCCTCTCCTCCGGATACGAGCTACAGAACTATTCAGACGGAACTCCGCGTCCCTATCATTCCCACTCGGGGCCCGGAACGCCGGCTACAGCTCTGAGGAGCATTTAGGAGACACTTTAGGGCTTCACGTCACGCATTACAGATCTTTAGCAACTGTGAGGAGAAGCAGCTCAGTATTCCCAGCATGGACATCAGAGCAGAGACGGAGAGGAGAGACGCTGTCGGAGGAGGAGAGAGAGGGACCGAGCGAGAGAGAGAGAGAGAGAGAGAGAGAGAGAGAGAGAGAGAGAGAGAGAGAGAGAGAGAGAGAGTGGACAGTAAATCTGGGACTGACTTTTACTGGAGCTTAAAGAGATAAAAGGATGCTGGACACTCTCACGGCTAGTGTCCGTCCTGACAGTGGGACTTATGGGAGACTGAGGCTGGAGTCTTATCTGCGTCTCACAGAGTTCTGTAGTTCCCAGACGCCAGGCTTCATACACCTCCTCCCCACAAACAAGCTCTGAGAGTCTGAGGCTCCTGTAGTATAATCCTGTGACGTTACCTCCTGTGTAGCGACGCTGGTGTTGTGCCGAATTCTGACTCTACGGAAGAATCTGACTCCACTCGAGTCACACGCAGGAACACCGATACAGATACACCGGAAACCGCCGGAACTGGGAGGACAGTCTGTCCGTATACCTGCAGGACGCTCGTGAGGGGAAGTCGGATTCTGGACCCTCAGCTCATCAACAAATACCCCTATACAGTTGATCACGAAGCTCAATGCACCATCTTAGTGGATTACACCTGTAGGGGGAGCCCACGAGCAACAAATACCAGTTATATGCTGCTGTAGGTACGAGTTATAGTTAACTTTTTTTCTGATGTTTCTAATATTTCTCATATTTTTAACATCCTTTGGAATAGTTTTACTCCTCATCTCCTCAGAAACATCTCAACCTTCTTCACAGCCTTTAAATCTGGAAATGAAACGAATGAAAGGTGGTCTCTGACTTCTGCACAGTGCTGTACCTCGTCTACATCACTTCCACATCATCACTTCTGAGTTCCAACAGAGTTCCAACAGAGTTCCAACAGAGTTTCAACAGAGTTCCAACAGAGTTTCAACAGAGTTTCAACAGAGTTTCAACAGAGTTTCAACAGAGTTCCAACAGAGTTTCAATAGAGTTCCAACAGAGTTTCAACAGTTTCAATAGAGTTTCAACAGAGTTTCAACAGTTTCAATAGAGTTTCAACAGAGTTCCAACAGAGTTTCAACAGAGTTCCAACAGAGTTTCAACAGTTTCAATAGAGTTCCAACAGAGTTCCAACAGAGTTTCAACAGAGTTTCAACAGTTTCAATAGAGTTTCAACAGAGTTTCAACAGTTTCAATAGAGTTTCAACAGAGTTCCAACAGAGTTCCAACAGAGTTTCAACAGAGTTTCAACAGTGTTTCTGCTAAACGAGTCCCCAAAGACGAGACGGAGCTGATGAGATTTAGTAATGAAGTAGCAGATATGATTTTACTAACTACAGAGCTGAAAGCCGCTGCCCCGTCCTCGGTCATCCTCGGTCACTCAGCTGAACACTAAAACTAAGGCTTCATTAAGGCCGGCCTCTTGAATCAGCAGTACGAGGTCAAGAAAGGTGAAGAACTGTCCACCGGCATAGCACCTCTGACCAGGTCCCCTCACGAGTCTCCTTCCCAAAGTCCAACATCCAGCCGCGCTACAGCACCACTAACCTCCGTACCTACTAACTGACCATCACCTCCGCACACGAAACTACACCTCCCTGCCTCACCCTCGCCGGACCTACCGCCACTGACCAACTCCGACATTTCTAAACTAAACAGCTACAGAACTAACCAAACCCTACAGCATTCAACTCAAACTACATTTCCCAGAATGCACTGGCTGTAACAAAGACTGACCAGTGATCCTGTGAACTGGACACCATCAGATATCAGATTCTTCTCACTGCGTACGTGATGATGTTTATACTTTCGGTGAAGGTGTTATTGAGTTGTAGATGATGTAATAAGATGTTAATGAACAGTTAACGAACAGTTAATAGCTGGACAGAGCAGGCGGTGACTAAGCCCTGACCAACAGCTAGACTGGTACAGAGATCAAATCAGACGGTCCGTCAGAAACACAGACATACACTGAGAATCAGACTTCAGTTCTAATCTTACAGTTAAAACAAACATAAACATTAAAACACTCCTAAAGACAGACCACAGGACAATTAACGTCCAGGTAGATCACAGTAATCCCACCAGGAAAGAACTCGGACGTCCGATCTCCGAGATCGGAATATGCTGCCAAGTCCACATGGCGTACTGAGGAAGCTCTTAGATCAGTGAAGGTTCAGGTACAGATGAGTTTTTACTGTAACGCTGGTATTGAGGATGTGAGTACTTCATGACTGTTAACGTTATTACTACGTTGTTACTACGTTATTACTCATCATCACTCATTACTAATGTTTACTCTATGTTTAGACGTACACTCTTTTTATAGTTTACAGCTCAGAGGCTACACAAGTCCAACGTTTCACTTCCAAGACTGAGCGCACAGTTACCTCCACCTGGATTAGCCGTTAGCGCTGGTGCAGCAGGACTTCGTACTAACACTGAGAGTCTGGAAGTTGGACAGTCATGACTAATCAATACTAATCAATTAATTTGATTGTTAAAATGTTGGATGGTTATTCAGATAATCAGCACTTTTATTAAACCACCAGCATAAACCAGCATCAGACCAGTATAAACCAGTGTAGACCAGTATAAACCAGCATCAGACCAGTATAAACCAGTGTAGACCAGTATAAACCAGCATCAGACCAGTATAAACCAGTGTAGACCAGTATAAACCAGCATCAGACCAGTATAAACCAGAACAGACCAGTGTAGACCAGTGTTGTTCAGCGGGGCTCGTGGGGGAAGCAGAGAGCAGCTAATCAGGCTAAATGCTCACCAGACTCGCTGGAGAGAAGCTGTTAAAACTCTTTAGCCCACCCAGCCAACATGTCCCCGGGGGCCCCACGTGTGTTAATGATGGGCTGCCAATTAGGAAACCCAGTTGGGGCCTACAAAGATTGGTCATGGCTTGATATGGGCTCTGTGTGTGTTTTTGCCCATGTGGGCAAATTGGGGCTACAGGTGTGGCCCATGTGAAAAATCTGGCCCCTCAGCCAAAACAGAAATAACTGGAACCTTGCTGGGGCCACACATGTAGCCTAACTGGGCCCCACAACAGTGACCCAAATGGTGCCCACAGCCATAGCTTTACTGGACCCCAC
>CM038719.1:647963-657963 GCA_021613375.1 Megaleporinus macrocephalus
GAAGGTTGCAGGTTGCTGCTGATCGTGGGACAGTTGGGTTGCAGAGTGCGAGAAGGTTGCAGGTTGCTGCTGATGGTGGGACAGTTGGGTTGCAGAGTGCAAGAAGGTTGCAGGTTGCTGCTGATGGTGGGACAGTTGGGTTGCAGAGTGTGAGAAGGTTGCAGGTTGCTGCTGATGGTGAGACAGTTGGGTTGCAGAGTGCAAGAAGGTTGCAGGTTGCTGCTGATGGTGGGACAGTTGGGTTGCAGAGTGCGAGAAGGTTGCAGGTTGCTGCTGATGGCGGGACAGTTGGGTTGCAGAGTGCGAGAAGGTTGCAGGTTGCTGCTGATGGTGAGACAGTTGGGTTGCAGAGTGCGAGAAGGTTGCAGGTTGCTGCTGATGGTGGGACAGTTGGGTTGCAGAGTGCGAGAAGGTTGCAGGTTGCTGCTGATGGTGGGAGAGCGCGGCTAACGCTAACACACCCACTGAGTCAGCAGCCAATTGTTTGGGAGTCATTTGGTTAAAATATGTGATGTGTTGCCAGGACAACAAGACATCTGCATGGGACTTGGGGGGCTTAGCGAAGGGGCTATTGTGTCCCACCCCACCCCCCAACATTACCCACCTCCAAAACGGGGTGGACACAGTGAGGCTCGCTCACGCCTGAAAGAAAAGGCCAGTGAGTGGATGAATGAGTGAACGAGTGAAGGAGCAGCTCTCAGGTTCTCCACCGTCACTGAGTAATAAATCCACGCTCCCCGACTTCCAGATTTACTGCTGAATAACGTATACGGTGGTGCCTCCCGCTGTCGTCATGGCAACTCTCTAACACAATTCAGAGCTGCGGCTGAATAGGCGCATTTCTTTAGGGCCCCCGCTGACCTCCACGCATTCTTCTGCAATCTGTCGCAACTCCTCTGCATCGAGTCCCACCACACAGGAGAGACATAACTGCCCCTCGGAACTGGACTCGGAGTTCAGAACTGGACTAGGAGTTTAAAAACTGGACTCGGAGTTCAGAACTGGACTAGGAGTTTAAAAACTGGACTCGGAGTTCAGAACTGGACTAGGAGTTTAAAAACTGGACTCAGAGTTCAAAACTGGACTCAGAGTTCAAAAACTGGACTCGGAGTTCAGAACTGGACTCGGAGTTCAGAACTGGACTCAGAGTTCAGAACTGGACTCAGAGTTCAAAACTGGACTAGGAGTTTAAAAACTGGACTCAGAGTTCAAAACTGGACTCAGAGTTTAAAACTGGACTCAGAGTTCAAAACTGGACTCAGAGTTCAAAAACTGGACTCGGAGTTCAGAACTGGACTCAGAGTTCAAAAACTGGACTCAGAGTTCAAAAACTGGACTCGGAGTTCAGAACTGGACTCAGAGTTCAGAACTGGACTCAGAGTTCAAAACTGGACTAGGAGTTTAAAAACTGGACTCAGAGTTCAAAACTGGACTCAGAGTTCAAAACTGGACTCAGAGTTTAAAACTGGACTCAGAGTTCAGAACTGGACTCGGAGTTCAGAACTGGACTTGGAGTTTAAAAACTGGACTCGGAGTTTAAAAACTGGACTCGGAGTTTAAAAACTGGACTCGGGGTTCAGAGCTGAGCTGGTTTAGCTGCTGATACGCGAGAACATGCTCCTAACCTGCAGCCAGTCTGATTCTGAGTGACTGAGAGCGAAGTTCTCCTTACTTCACACACAGAGCCCGTCACATTTCAGAAGTTTTAAAGCTTAAAACTCAAAACTGTTCCCTCTAAAAACTTCAAAACCTCCAACATCTGAACTCTGAGCATCATATCACTAATTTTCTAGATTCATGTTGCAACAATAAAATAAACTCTTTTCAGAAATTAATTCAAATTCTTGATGCTGGTTTTTTTGATGGGCGTTCCATTTAAATATAGTGGGTTTGACTGAAAGCTGCCCGCCCCCCCCCCCCACACATTTGAGGCTGGACTTTGTTTCAGAGCCTGACTGTAATATATATCGTCACTGTCCAATTAAAAACATGCATCTCTATTTCTGTCAATTTTTATTATTCTACATTATTTGAACCCGACAGATGCCGTTAACGCTGTGTGAAAGTTTCGTGATGAATGGACCAATAGAAATGCTCCAAAATAGCTTGGAAAGATTTCTGGTTCCATTGACTTACATTGAAAGTGAAGGCAGTTTTTGGTCTCTCCTGTAAAGTTCTATTTTGAAGATACTTGTTTTTATTTTTTGGACGGTGATGATGTATTAACACGCAGGATGTTTTTACTCTCAGTGACAGGAACCTTACGTAGTGCAGCTTTAGGTTCTCTGGGCTGTGATGTGAGGTGTGGTAGGTGTAGTAGGTGTGGTAGGTGTAGTAGGTGTGGTAGGTGTAGTAGGTGTGGTAGGTGTGGTGCGGTAGGTGTGGACGGTTCCTCACCTCTGCTTGAGTGTTGCCACGTCGGACGCCAGGTTGTCCCTCTCGATTTCCAGCCTGGCCTTGCCTGCGTTCAGGCCGTCCACCTGCCTCCTCAGCTCCCTCAGCTCCTCCTGGTAGATGTCCCCCAGGCGGCTGGGCTCCTTCCCCCGCAGCTGGTTCAGCTCGGCCACCAGCATCTTGTTCTGCTGCTCCAGGAAGCGCACCTTCTCGATGTAGCTGGCGAAGCGGTCGTTCAGCCCCATCATCTCCACCTTCTCGTTGGTGCGCGTCTCCCGGTACTGAGCCTTCAGCAGGGAGTCGGCCGAGAAGTCCAGCCGCTCGCCGCCCAGGGACAGCCGGGAGGTGGACAGGGCCCCGGGGCTGGACAGGGTCAGATGGCGCGGCGTGCTGTGGAGGGACAGGCGGCCGGTGCTCATGCGGCTGGACACCGCGGGCGACCCGATGGAGCCTTGAGGCCCAAAGCGCTTTCGGTAGGACGACAGGACACGCTGGCTCTCCATGACGGGGCAAAATGGGGTGGACGGCGGGGCAGAGGGCTTTTATAGAGAGAGAGTTACAGAGAGGGAGAGTGGGAGGAGTAGAGGGGGAGGAGGAGGAAGTGAGGGCAGGGGGGGGGCGAGAGATAGTAAGAGAGGGAGTAAAAGAGAGAAACAGAGTCAGTGTAAGTAGAGAGGAAAGAAAAGAGAGGGAGGGAAGGAGGGGGAGGTGAAGAGTGGGAAGAGAAAGAGAGAAAGAAAAAAGAAAGAAAGAAAGAAAGAAAGTCAGAGAGCAGGAGAAAGAGAGAGAGAGAGAGAGAGAGAGATAGAAAGAGAGAGAGAGAGAGAGAGAGAGAGAGAGAGAGAGAGAGAGAGAGAGAGAAAGACCAGTGGGAGAGAGAGAGGGAGAGAAGGAGAGATAGAGGATAAGATGGGAAGGGTAGAGGTAAGGGGCAGAGGAGGGCAAAAAGAAAGGGAGACAGGAAAGAATGAGGGAGAGGAGAAAAAATGAGAAAGAAACGAAAGAAAGCAGGGACTCTTTCTTTTTCTCTTTCTCTCTCTGTATGTCTCTCTCTCTTTCTTTTTCTCTCTCTCTGTATGTCTCTCTCTCTATGTCTCTCTCTCTCTCTTTCTTTCTTTTTCTCTCTCTGTATGTCTCTCTCTCTCTATGTCTCTCTCTCTCTCTCTCTCTCTTTCTTTTTCTCTCTCTATGTCTCTCTCTCTCTCTGGTGAACTGGAAGCTACATTCAATCACAGAAACATTCTATTCATCTCTAAACTAAAGAGCGAGAGACACAGAGACAGAGAGGAGAGAGAGAGAGACATACATAAAGAGAGAGAAAAAGAAAGAGAGAGATAGAGATAGAGAGATACAGATAGAGAGATACAGATAGAGAGCGAGAGAGAGAGAGAGAGAGAGTGATGTGTTGCTTTGTGTGACAAACTTTTTGGCTCCCTCTAATCTGTGGGGGGTATAAGGGGGGACGAGGAGGGATGGGGGGTTTAAGGGGGGATGGGGGGGGTGTGGGGAATGAGGGGTGATTAGGGTGAGGAGGGGTGAGGTGGGGTGAGGGTTTCACTTTTGTCCGGGTTTTGGAGCGTTCCTCTCTGTGTGGGATGTTAATGATGTCACGGGCGGCTGCCGCGGTTACGTAACGTGTTGATTATACGGAGTCTGGCCGGCAGTGAGTCTCAGTCGCTCCTCGTTGTCTGATCTGAGAACATCAGACAGAACACCCCACGTCTGAGCTGCTCAGATCTTTATTTCACCACCACTACCACTGCCCCCTAGTGTGTGTGTTCACTAGTGTGTGTGTGTCTATTTGGGTGTTTCACTGCCCCCTAGTGTGTGTGTGTTCAGTAATGTGTGTATGTGGGTGTGTCATTGTGCCCTAGTGTGTGTGTTCAGCAGCGTGTGTTCAGTAGTGTGTGTGTGTGTGTGTGTGTGTGTGTGTGTGTGTGTATGTATATGTGTGTGTGTTTGTGGGTGTTTCACTGCCCTCTAGTGTGTGTGTGCAGTAGTGTGTGTTCAGTAGCATGTGTTCAGAAGTGTGTGTGTGTGTGTGTATGTGGGTGTTTCACTGCCCCCAGTGTATGTGTGCAGTAGTGTGTGTTCAGTAGTATGTGTGTGTGTGTGTGTGTGTATGTGGTTGTTTCACTGCCCCCTAGTGTGTGTGTTCAGTAGTGTGTGTGTGTGTGTGTGTGTGTGTGTGTATGTGGCTGTTTCACTGCCCCCTAATGTGTGTGTTCAGTAGTGTGTGTGTGTGTGTGTGTGTGTGTGTATGTGGTTGTTTCACTGCCCCCTAGTGTGTGTGTTCAGTAGTGTGTGTGTGTGTGTGTATGTATGTATGTGGGTGTTTCACTGCCCCCTAGTGTGTGTGCTCAGTAGTGTGTGTTCAGTAGCGTGTTTTCAGTAGTATGTGTGTGTGTGTGTGTGTATGTGGTTGTTTCATTGCCCCCTAGTGTGTGTGTTCAGTAGTGTGTGTGTGTGTGTATGTGGGTGTTTCACTGCCCCCTAGTGTGTGTGTTCAGTAGTGTGTGTTCAGTAGTGTGTGTGTGTGTATGTGGATGTTTCACTGCTCTCTAGTGTATGTGTGCAGTAGTGTGTGTTCAGTAGTGTGTGTTTGTGTGTATATGGGTGTTTCACTGCTCTCTAGTGTATGTGTGCAGTAGTGTGTGTTCAGTAGCATGTGTGTGTGTGTGTGTATGTGGGTGTTTCACTGCCCCCTAATGTATGTGTGCAGTAGTGTGTGTGCAGTAGTGTGTGTTCAGTAGCGTGTGTTCAGTAGTATGTGTGTGTGTGTGTGTGTGTGTGTGTGTGTGTGTGTGTGTGTGTGTGTGTGTGGGTGGGTGGGTGTTTCACTGCCCCCTAGTGTGTGTGTTCAGTAGTGTGTGTTCAGTAGCGTGCGTTCAGTAGTGTGTGTAGGATGTTTCACTGCCCCCTAGTGTGTGTGTTCAGTAGTGTGTGTTCAGTAGTGTGTGTGTATGTGGATGTTTCACTGTCCTCTAGTGTGTGTGTTCAGTAATGTGTGTGTGTGTATGTGGGTGTTTCACTGCTCCCTAGTGTATGTGTGCAGTAGTGTGTGTTCAGTAGTGTGTGTGTGTGTGTATGTGGGTGTTTCACTGCCCCCAGTGTATGTGTGCAGTAGTGTGTGTTCAGTAGTGTGTGTGTGTGTGTGTGTGTATGTGGATGTTTCACTGCCCCCTAGTGTGTGTGTTCAGTAGTGTGTGTTCAGTAGTGTGTGTGTATGTGGATGTTTCACTGTCATCTAGTGTGTGTGTTCAGTAGTGCATGTTCAGTAGTGTGTGTGTGTGTGTGTGGGTGGGTGTTTCACTGCCCTCTAGTGTATGTGTGCAGTAGTATGTGTTCAGTAGTGTGTGTTTGTGTGTATATGTGTGTTTCACTGCTCTCTAGTGTATGTGTGCAGTAGTGTGTGTTCAGTAGTGTGTGTGTGTGTGTGTGTGTATGTGGGTGTTTCACTGCCCCCTAATGTATGTGTGCAGTAGTGTGTGTTCAGTAGCATGTGTGTGTGTGTGTGTGTGTGTGTGTGTGGGTGGGTGGGTGTTTCACTGCCCCCTAGTGTGTGTGTTCAGTAGTGTGTGTTCAGTAGCATGTGTTCAGTTGTGTGTGTGTGTGTGTGTGTGTGTGTGTATGTGGGTGTTTCACTGCCCCCTAGTGTGTGTGTTCAGTAGTGTGTGTTCAGTAGCGTGCATTCAGTAGTGTGTGTGTGTGTGTGGATGTTTCACTTCCCCCTAGTGTGTGTGTTCAGTAGTGTGTGTTCAGTAGTATGTGTGTATGTGGATGTTTTACTGTCCTCTAGTGTGTGTGTTCAGTAGTGCGTGTTCAGTAGTGTGTGTGTGTGTGTATGTGGATGTTTCACTGCCCTCTAGTGTGTGTGTTCAGTAGTGTGTGTTCAGTAGCGTGCATTCAGTAGTGTGTGTGTGTGTGTGGATGTTTCACTTCCCCCTAGTGTGTGTGTTCAGTAGTGTGTGTTCAGTAGTATGTGTGTATGTGGATGTTTTACTGTCCTCTAGTGTGTGTGTTCAGTAGTGCGTGTTCAGTAGTGTGTGTGTGTGTGTATGTGGATGTTTCACTGCCCTCTAGTGTGTGTTCAGTAGTGTATGTTCAGTAATGTGTGTGTGTGTGTGTGTGTATGTGGGTGTTTCACTGCTCCCTAGTGTATGTGTGCAGTAGTGTGTGTTCAGTAGTGTGTGTGTGTGTATGTGGGTGTTTCACTGCCCCCTAGTGTGTGTGTTCAGTAGTGTGTGTTCAGTAGCGTGCATTCAGTAGTGTGTGTGTGTGTGTGGATGTTTCACTTCCCCCTAGTGTGTGTGTTCAGTAGTGTGTGTTCAGTAGTATGTGTGTATGTGGATGTTTTACTGTCCTCTAGTGTGTGTGTTCAGTAGTGCGTGTTCAGTAGTGTGTGTGTGTGTGTATGTGGATGTTTCACTGCCCTCTAGTGTGTGTTCAGTAGTGTATGTTCAGTAATGTGTGTGTGTGTGTGTGTGTGTGTGTATGTGGGTGTTTCACTGCTCCCTAGTGTATGTGTGCAGTAGTGTGTGTTCAGTAGTGTGTGTGTGTGTATGTGGGTGTTTCACTGCCCCCTAGTGTATGTGTGCAGTAGTGTGTGTTCAGTAGTGTGTGTGTGTGTGTGTGTGTGTGTGTGTGTGTGTGTGTGTGTGTATGTGGGTGTTTCACTGCCCTCTAGTGTATGTGTGCAGTAGTGTGTTCAGTAGCGTGTGTTCAGTAGTGTGTGTGCAGTAGTGTGTCTTCAGTAGTGTGTGTTCAGTAGCGTGTGTGTGTGTGGGTGTGGGTGTTACACTGCCCCCTAGTGACCCCGTGACCCCGCGGTAGTGACGCTCTCCTCTTCACACGATGCTACCAGGCTGTGAGGTCAGAAGACGAGTCTTCACTCAACATGCTCTGATCCCGTTACATCAGCACCTCCGATCCAGAGTCAGCGAGCAGCCGCAGCATCTCTGAGGATCAAACCGGCGGCCGCTGGCGCTGAGGCCAGACGCTCGCTCCACCGGTCTCCAGGGTCCACTGAAGCTGTGGAGCTGTAACTGCTCCCTGCAGAGGAGGTGATTTGGCTCGTCAGGAAGCCGTCACTATAAGAAAGCTCTGAGGTTGGGACTGGAGACAGATGGCAGTCGTGTGTGTAGCAGGTCTGAATGAGGGACGTCAGGGTCTTCACGTCCGCCTTCATCACCCGCCAGAACGAGCACAGCTTGGAGCACATCGAGGCTCTAAACTACTCTGCTTGGCCAGGACACTCCTCCAGGAGCCAATGTGTCTGAGCAGGTGCAAGCTGACCCCCGGACTCCAAAACCGGGGAGCGTGACCTGTAAGCACAAGACAAGTTTATCTGTGTAGCACCTTCTACAGCGATGTTCTCACAGTCCGCTTCACAGGAGTCTGAAAACACGAAATATGAAGTTACAGCATGTAGCCCCCCCTCACTGGTGGTGGTGAACCAGACCAGTCCAGACACTGCTGTAGGAGAGTGGTGGTGGTGGTGAACCAGACCAGTCCAGACACTGCTGTAGGAGAGTGGTGGTGGTGGTGAATCAGACCAGTCCAGACACTGCTGTAGGAGAGTGGTGGTGGTGGTGAACCAGACCAGTCCAGACACTGCTGTAGGAGAGTGGTGGTGGTGGTGGTGAATCAGACCAGTCCAGACACTGCTGTAGGAGAGTGGTGGTGGTGGTGGTGAATCAGACCAGTCCAGACACTGCTGTAGGAGAGTGGTGGTGGTGGTGAATCAGACCAGTCCAGACACTGCTGTAGGAGAGTGGTGGTGGTGAACCAGACCAGTCCAGACACTGCTGTAGGAGAGTGGTGGTGGTGGTGGTGAACCAGACCAGTCCAGACACTGCTGTAGGAGAGTGGTGGTGGTGGTGAATCAGACCAGTCCAGACACTGCTGTAGGAGAGTGGTGGTGGTGGTGGTGAATCAGACCAGTCCAGACACTGCTGTAGGAGAGTGGTGGTGGTGGTGAATCAGACCAGTCCAGACACTGCTGTAGGAGAGTGGTGGTGGTGAACCAGACCAGTCCAGACACTGCTGTAGGAGAGTGGTGGTGGTGGTGGTGAACCAGACCAGTCCAGACACTGCTGTAGGAGAGTGGTGGTGGTGAATCAGACCAGTCCAGACACTGCTGTAGGAGAGTGGTGGTGGTGGTGGTGCATCAGACCAGTCCAGACACTGCTGTAGGAGAGTGGTGGTGGTGGTGAATCAGACCAGTCCAGACACTGCTGTAGGAGAGTGGTGGTGGTGAACCAGACCAGTCCAGACACTGCTGTAGGAGAGTGTGGTGGTGGTGGTGAACCAGACCCAGTCCAGACACTGCTGTAGGAGAGTGGTGGTGGTGGTGAATCAGACCAGTCCAGACACTGCTGTAGGAGAGTGGTGGTGGTGGTGTGAACCAGACCAGTCCAGACACTGCTGTAGGAGAGTGGTGGTGGTGTGGTGAATCAGACCAGTCCCAGACACTGCTGTAGGAGAGTGGTGGTGGTGGTGAACCAGACCAGTCCAGACACTGCTGTAGGAGAGTGGTGGTGGTGGTGAATCAGACCAGTCCAGACACTGCTGTAGGAGAGTGGTGGTGGTGCATCAGACCAGTCCAGACACTGCTGTAGGAGAGTGGTGGTGGTGAATCAGACCAGTCCAGACACTGCTGTAGGAGAGTGGTGGTGGTGGTGAATCAGACCAGTCCAGACACTGCTGTAGGAGAGTGGTGGTGGTGAATCAGACCAGTCCAGACACTGCTGTAGGAGAATGGTGGTGGTGGTGGTGAACCAGACCAGTCCAGACACTGCTGTAGGAGAGTGGTGGTGGTGGTGAACCAGACCAGTCCAGACACTGCTGTAGGAGAGTGGTGGTGGTGAATCAGACCAGTCCAGACACTGCTGTAGGAGAGTGGTGGTGGTGGTGGTGCATCAGACCAGTCCAGACACTGCTGTAGGAGAGTGGTGGTGGGTGGTGAACCAGACCAGTCCAGACACTGCTGTAGGAGAGTGGTGGTGGTGCATCAGACCAGTCCAGACCACTGCTGTAGGAGAGTGGTGGTGGTGGTGAACCAGACCAGTCCAGACACTGCTGTAGGAGAGTGGTGGTGGGTGGTCGAATCAGACCAGTCCCAGACACTGCTGTAGGAGAGTGGTGGTGGTGGTGAATCAGACCAGTCCAGACACTGCTGTAGGAGAGTGGTGGTGGTGAACCAGACCAGTCCAGACACTGCTGTAGGAGAGTGGTGGTGGTGGTGAATCCAGACCAGTCCAGACACTGCTGTAGGAGAGTGGGTGGTGGTGAATCAGACCAGTCCAGACACTGCTGTAGGAGAGTGGTGGTGGTGGTGAATCAGACCAGTCCAGACACTGCTGTAGGAGAGTGGTGGTGGTGTGAATCAGACCAGTCCAGACACTGCTGTAGGAGAGTGGTGGTGGTGGTGGTGAACCAGACCAGTCCAGACACTGCTGTAGGAGAGTGGTGGTGGTGGTGGTGAACCAGACCAGTCCAGACACTGCTGTAGGAGAGTGGTGGTGGTGGTGAACCAGACCAGTCCAGACACTGCTGTAGGAGAGTGGTGGTGGTGAATCAGACCAGTCCAGACACTGCTGTAGGG
>CM038719.1:662963-692963 GCA_021613375.1 Megaleporinus macrocephalus
TGTATGGTATGTATGTGAAAGTGTGTGTGTGTATGTATGTATGTATGTGTGTGTAGGTATGTGTTGTGTGTGTGAGTATGTATGTATGTTCTTGTCGTGTGGTATGTATGTGTGTGTGTGCTGTGGTGTATGATATGTATGTGTATGTGTGTGTGTGTGTATGTATGTATGTGTATGTGTGTGTGTATGTATGTAGGTATGTGTGTGTAGTAAGTGTTGTGTATGTATGTAGGTATGTGTGTGTATTTAGTGTGTGTGTAAGTATTGCTCTGTATGGTATGTGTGTATGTATGTGTGGTTGTGTTTGTGTGTTTATGTATGTAGTGTATGAGTGTGTGGGTAAGTATGTAATGTGTATGTGTGATGTGTGTGTAATGTATGTGTGTGTGTATGTATGTAATGTGTGTATGTATGATATTTGTGTTGTATGTATGTATGTGGTGTATGTATGTATGTATGTGTGTGGTGTAATGTAAGTAGTGTGTGTGTGTATGTATGTGTGTGTGTGTATGTATGTATGCATGTGTGTGGGTAGGTATGATATGTGTGTGTGTGTGTGTAATGTATGTATGTATGTATTGTGTGTGTGTGGTATGTTATGTTTGTGTGTATGTCTGTATGTGTTATGTGTGTGTATGTGTGTGTATGTATGTGTGTGTGTGTGTTGTAAAGTGTGTGTGTGGTGTGTGTATGTATGTGTGTGTTGTGTTGTGTGTGTGTGTATGTGTGTGTGTAATGTATGGTGTGTGTGTGTGGTGTGTGTGTATTATGTATGTATGTATGTAGTATCTGTGTGTGGTGTATGTATGTATGTATGTTGTGTGTGTGTGTGTGTGTGGTGTATGTATGTCTTACTGTGTCTGTTTTATGTGTGTGTTTATATGAATGATCTGGTGTGTGGTGTGTGTATTGTGTGTGTATGTGTGTGTATGTATGTGAGTTTGTGTATGAAGTGTGTGTGTCTATTTATGTGTGTGTGTGTGTGTGTGTATGTATGTAGTGTAATATGTGTGTTGTAAGTCTGTATGTGTGTGTGTGTGTGGTGTGTATGTGTGTGTGTGTAAATGTATGCTGTGTGTGTTTGTGTGTGTGTGTATGTATGTATGTATGTATTGTGTGTGTGTGTGTAATTATGTGTGTGTGTGTGTGTGTATGTAGGTGTGTGTATTATGTAAGTATGTATGTATGAATGTAGAGCTGGTGTGGTGTGTGTATCAGTGTGGGTGTGTGTGCATGTATGGTGTGTGTATGTATGTGTGTGTGATGGAGTGAGTCGGATGTCTGGTATGTATGTATGTATGTGTGTGTGTATTATGGTATGTGTGTGTGTTTGTGTATGTATGTATGTTTGTTCTGTGTATGTATGGTGTGGTAAATGTGTGTGTGTATGTAGGTGTTGTCGTGTATGTATGTTATGTGGTGAGTGTGTGTGTGGTATTATGTATGGTATGTGTTGTATGTATGTATGTGGTGGTGTGTGTGTGTGTATGGATCTGTGTGTGTTTATGTATGATGTGTTTGTGGTGTGTGTGTGTTGTACTGTATGTAGGTTGTGTATGATATGTAATGTGTATGTATATGTGTTGTGTGTGGGTGTGTGTGTGTGTGTGTATGTATGTGTGTATGTATGTGTGTGTTGTGTGTGTGTGTGTGTGGTGTATGTAAGTGTGTGTGTGTGTGTATGTATGTATGTGTGTGTGTATGAATGGGTTGTGTGTATGTTATGTGTGTGTGTTGTGTATGTCATGTCGTGTCATGTATGTGTGTTTGTAGTGTGTGTGGGTGTGTGTGTGTATGTATGTGTGTGTGTTTGTGTATGTATGTGTGTGTTGTGTGTGTTGTAGTTTTTTGTTAAAATAAAAATTGTGTGGTGTGTGTGTGTAATATGTGTGCGGTGTGTGTGTGTGTGTGTGGATGTATGGATGTATGTTGTGTTGTGTATGTGTGTGTGTTATGTATGTGTGTGTGTGTGTGTGTGTGTGTAGTTGATGTATGTAAATGTATGTATGATATGTATGTTGTATGTATGTATGTGTGGTGGTGTGTGTGTATGTAGGAATGATGTGTGTTATGTAGTATTTGTGTTGTGTGTGTATGTAAGGATGTATGTATGTATGTATGAGTGTGTGTGTAATGTATGTGTGTGTAGATGTAAGGGGGGGTGTATGTTGTGTGAGTGTATGTGTGTGTATGTATGTGTTATGTATGTGTGTATGTAATGTATGTGTGTGATGTGTGTTGTGTGTTTATGTGTGAAGTGTATCGTGAGTTATGTGTGTGTATGTGTGTGTGTGTGGGTGTGTGATGTGTGTAGTTTCTGAGTTGTGTGTGTAAGTGTGTGTGTAATGTATGTATGTATGTATGTATGTCTTATGTGTGGTTGTGTGTGTGTGTCATGTGTGTGTCTTGGTCTAAAGTGCATGTATGTATGAGTTGTGTATATATGAAGTGTGGTGTGTGTGTGTAAGTGAATGTAAGTATGTATGTATTATGTATGTAGTATGTATAGTATGTAATATGTGTGTGTGTGTGTGGTGTGTGTGTGTATGTGTCTGTAGACAGTGAATGTATGTGTGTGTGAGTGTGTGAGTGTGTGTGTGTGTGTGTGTGTGTGTAAAAACATTGTCACAAACAAAATTTGGACAGAGATTTGTGTATGGTATGATGGTGTGTGGTGTGTGTGTGTGTATGGTGTTTGTGTGGTGTGTGGGTGTGTGTGTTTTGTGTGTGTGTGTGTGTGTGTGTATGTATGAGTGTGTATGTATGAGTGTGTGTGTGTGTGTGTGTGTGTATGTGTGTTTGTGTGTGTGTGTGTGTGTGTGTGTGTGTGTGTGGTGTTTATGGACCTCTGGATCTCACCATCATCAGTTCTCCATCAATCTGAGCTCTGAGCCAGAGTGGGTGTGGTCTGAGAGGAGAAGCCCCTGTGGTGTGATGGAGGGTCTTCACTGTATGTCCAGTGGCGTGGGGGTTGGGGAGGGGGGATTAGTGTGGTGCCATCATTAATAGGAAAGCTGGTACACGGCCTGGGGGGGAGTTCTGGAGGTCCGGGCGGTTGCTTTAAGAGCGTAACTGAGGGACCACCTCTCAGAGGGTAAACATTTACAGGGGGAGAGTCGTGAAAGGGTTTGAAGTAACAAGTACAGGCTACAAGAGTTTTTCCAACAAACTCTCTCTCTTCTCTCTCTCTCTTCCACCTCCCTCCTCTGTCTCTCTCATCTCTCTCTGTCTCTCTCTCTCTCTCTCTCCATATCTCTTTACTCGTCGATCTCTCTCTCTCTCTCTCTCATCTCTCTCTCTCTCTCCTCCCCTCTCCTCTCTCTTTCCTCTCGCTCTCTCTCTGTCTCCTCTCTCTCTCTCTCTCTCTCTGTCTCTCTCTCTCTTCTCCTCTCCTCTCTCTCTCTCTGTCTCTCTTCTCTCTCCTGTCTGTCTCTCTCTCTCTCTCTCTCAGTCTCCTCTGTCTGCGCCTCTCCTTCCTCTGTCGGTCTGTCTGTCTGTCCTCTCCTCCTCTCTCTCTCTCTCTCTCTGTCTCTCTCGTCTCTCTCTCCATGTCTCGTCCTCTGTCTCTCTCTCTTCTCTCTCTCTCTGTCTCCTCTGTCTGTCTCTCTCTGCTGTCTGTCTGTCTGTCTCTCCTCTCTCCTCCTCTCTATCTCCTGTCGCTTCTCTTCTATATATACTCTTCTCTCTCTCTGTCTCTCTTATGTCTCTCTATCTCTCTCTCTCTGTTCTCTCCTCTGTAACTCTCTCTCTCTCTCTCTGTCTCTCTCTCTGTCTCTCTCTGTCTGTCTCTCTCTCTCTCTGGTCAGGAGGCTGAGATGAAGTGTGTCTGTGGTGTGGAGCAGTGCTGGAGAACATTGACTGAATGCTAATGCTGCTCCACCGTCTGATCTCCAGCCAGAGCAAAGCCACAGCCAGACTAACGACTGCTCCGCCTGACGGGCTGAGTGAGGTACACGGTGCGAGGACTCAGACTCTGCAGAACACATACCCCAATAATCAGACACGGGGGGACACGGGGAGGAGGACGGAAACAGCTTCAAAGCAGAAATTACAACTGTTCTTAATTAATAAATAATAATTAACCTGAAATCAAAACTGACCTGACCTACAGGCCACACCCCCACCCTCGGACCGCCCAGACTACTGGCCTGCGTGCAAGGACGAATCTTCTCAGACAGTTATTAAATGGACATAACGTTTATTTTGGACAGGACCAAGTCCAAATAACGTCAACAGAGAGATGAGACAAAGTCTAAATGATGTTGACACTGAGACGAGATCGAGTCTACAGGATGTTGAGACAGAGTCCAAATGTTGAGGCCAGGACGAGACTAAGTCCAAATGATGTTGAAGTGTTGAAGTTCAGTTGATGTCAAAACCACAACCAGACTAAGAGAGTCCAAATGATGCTAACACTAAATCTGACTGATGTGATGACATTCGGACTTGGTTTTGACTCAACAACAAGACTGAGACAAGACTGAGAGAAGACAGAGAGAAGACAGAGACACGACAGAGACAAGGCTGAAGCAAGGCCAAGACAAGGCTAAAGCAAGGCCAAGACAAGGCCAAGACAAGGCTGAGAAAAGGCCGAGAGAAGACAGAGACATGACAGAGACACGACAGAGACATGACAGAGACACAACAGAGACAAGGCTAAAGCAAGGCCAAGACAAGGCCAAGACAAGGCTGAGAAAAGGCAGAGAGAAGACAGAGACACGACAGAGACACGACAGAGACAAGGCTAAAGCAAGGCCAAGACAAGGCTGGGACAAGGCCGTGACAAGGCAGAGACAATGCTGAGACACAGCAAAGACAAAGACTGAGACAATGCTGAGAAAAGGCAGAGACAATGCTGACACTGCAACAAGAACAATGTAAATGGGTTCTAGCTCTGTAGACCCGTTTACTCTGTATTGTACTGTGTTCTTGGTATCACACGGTTCCACGAGGATCCATTGTTCACGTTCACGTGACAGTCGAGAACCAGTGTGAACGTCAGACAGCTCACTCCCGGGTCGTCACACTCTGGCTGGTCAGGGTGAACGCGGTCAGTGCCGGAGTACTGAGAGGAACAGAATGACTCAGCACTGGACCGTCCAAAGCTCAGTCCACTCACAATACAGGAGACAGACCCCCTGACCAGCCTCGGGACCGAGCCCAACACTGTCCGGCTCCGGTCAGACAGAACACAAACAACAAAACACTCCTCACTCCTCACTTTTTACTTCTCACTCCTCACTTCTTACTTTTTACTTCTCACTCCTCACTCCTCACTTACTTTTCACTTATCACTCCTCACTTTTTACTTCTCACTTCTTACTTTTCACTTCTCACTCCTCACTTTTCACTTCTCACTCCTCACTTTTCACTTCTTACTTTTCACTTATCACTTTTCACTTCTCACTCTTCACTTCTTACTTTTCACTTCTCACTTCTCACTTCTTATTTTTCATTCCTCACTTTTCACGTTTCACTTTTTACTTCTTACTTTTCACTTCTTACTTCTTTTCACTTCTGACTCCTCACTTTTCACTTCTCACTCCCACTTCTCACTCTTCACTTCTTACTTTTCACTTCTCACTCCTCACTTTTCACTTCTCACTCCTCACGTTTCACTTTTCACTTCTTACTTTTCAGTCCTCACTTTTCACTTTTCACTCCTCACTCCCCCCTCACTTCTTACTTTTCACTTCTTTTCACTCCTCACTTTTCACTCCTCACTTTTCACGTTTCACTTTTTACTTTTCACTCCTCACTTCTTACATTTCACTTCTTACTTTTCACTTTTCACTTCTCAGATTTTAATATTTTAATAAAAATCTAAATCTTTTTATTTTTAAATACAAAAGTTGTTTAACATCTGAGACACGTCTGGAGCTTCGAGGCTAATAAACAACTGAAACTCATACTCACTAGTACTGACCACCAGTGTTCACCCCCAGATCACCCTTACACACTACAATACTCACTCCTACTGACCACCAGTGTTCACGCCCCAAGATCACCCTTTTACCACACAACAATACTCACTCCTACTGACTCACCAGTGTGTCACACCCCCAGATCACCTTACACCCTACAATACTCACTCCTACTGCCACGCAGTTGTCACCCAGATCACACCCTTACACACTACAATACTCACTCCTACGACCACCAGTGAGTTTCACTAACCCAGATCACCCTTACACGCTACAATACTCAACTCCAACTGACCACCAGTGTTCACCCCCAGATCACCCTTACACACTACAATACTTACTCCTACTGACCACCAGTGTTCACCCCCAGATCACCCTTACACACTACAATACTCACTCCCACTGACCACCAGTGTTCATCACCAGCACCAGCAGCTCAGCTTCTCCTTCACCAGTTCTCTTGTTCCTACACTTCCCACCCACACCCTTGCACACTCCCTACCCCACACTCCCTCTCCACACTCTCTACCGCACACTCCCTCGCTACACTCCCCACACACACCCCTGCACACATCCTACCCCACACTCCCTCTCCACACTCCCCACCCACCACTCTCTCCACACTCTCCACCCCATACCCCCTCTCTTCACCCTCTCATCCTCTCCACACCTTCTCCACACCCCCCACCCCCATACTCCCCCATACACTCTCTCCACACAC
Source organism: Megaleporinus macrocephalus (assembly GCA_021613375.1). Taxonomy (NCBI): domain Eukaryota; kingdom Metazoa; phylum Chordata; class Actinopteri; order Characiformes; family Anostomidae; genus Megaleporinus; species Megaleporinus macrocephalus. Next base: position 669,609 of record CM038719.1, read on the forward strand.
TTCCTGTAAGGTGGATCTGGACGTACCATATATACCCATGTTAATTCTGCACTGCTTATGGTTTCACTGGGGGTCCGCGGCTCAGCCGGACGGTGGTCTCCCTCCCCCACCGCTCGGACTCCCACGGCTGTCAAACCGCAGCCGGAGAAAAACAGAGCAATAAAGCAGCGGAGGCGTCAGGCGGCTCCAGCCCGCACGCAAACAAACCTCTGTGTAGTTTTTCTTCCAGCGGACGTTAATGATCCTCTCCGACTCCGTCCAGCAGCTTCTGCCCCGACTCCACAATACCGTCCATTCAGAGTCAGTTATTTACACCGACTCCAGAGACAGAGCCGGCCAAGCAACCGGGCAGCCAGCGGTCAGCCAGAGCCCAGAGCTCACTCTCTTACAGATATCACCAGAACACACCAATCCAGGCCCGGGAGCTTCATCCCCCGAACCCGGACCACTTTTTCAATAGAGGAGGATCTGAATAATTAATACAGCAGCAGCTCTTACACCACCTCCAACTGAATATCAGTTCATATACACCACCCCTCTCCACCTGAACATCATCCACACTCAATCACAAACACTAAAAAGATGGAGTGGTTAGTACGGTGGTGTACTGGTTAGTATGGTGGTGTAGTGGTTAGTATGGTGGTGTAGCGAGTAGTATGGTGGGGGAGTGGTTAATAGTATGGTGGTGTAGTGGTTTGTATGGGAGGTGTAGTGGTCAGTATGGGTGGTGTAGTGGTTTGTTCACTTGGTGGTGTAGTGGTCAGTATGGTGGTGTAGTGGTTAGTATGGGGGTGTAGTGGTTAGTATGGTGGTGTACGTCAGTATGGGTGGTGTAGTGGTTAGTATGTGGGTAGTGGTCAGTTATTGGTGTAGTGGTTAGTAAGGTGGTGAGTGGTTAGTATGGTGGTGTAGTGGTCAGTATGGTGGTGTTGTGGTTTAGTATGGTGTTGTAGGGTTTAGTAACGGTGGTGTAGTGGTCAGTAATGGTGGTGTAGTGGTTTAGTATGGTGGTGTAGTGGTCAGTATGGTGGTGTAGTGGTTATGTACGGTGTGTAGGTGTTAGTAAGGTGGTGGTAAGTGGTTTATACGGTGGAGTAGTGGTTAGTATTGGGTGGTGTAGTGGTCATATGGGTGGTGTAGTGGTTAGTATGGTGGTGTAGTGGTCAGTATGGTGGTGTAGTGGTCAGTATAGTGGTGTAGTGGACAGTATTGTGTAAAGTGTAGCTATGGTGGTGTAGTGGTTTAGTATGCGGTGTATGTTAGTACGGTGGTGTAGTGGTTAGATATGGTGGTGTAGTGTCAGTATGGTGGTGTAGTGGTTAGTACGGTTGGTTTGTAGTGTTTAGTCGGGGTGGTAGTGGTTACGTACGGTGGTGTAGTGGTTAGTATGGTGGTCTGTAGTGGGTCAGTGATGGGAGGTGTAGTGGTTAGTATGGCGGTGTAGGTGGTTAGTAATGGTGGTGTATGGTCAGTATGGTTGTGGTAGTGGATCAGTATGGTGGTGTATGGTTAGTATGGTGTGTAGTGGTTAGTATGGTGGTGTAGTGGTTAGTAATGGTGGTGTAGTGTCAGTATTGTTGGTGGGTGTTTAGTAATGGTGGTGTTAGTGGTTAGTAAGGTGGTGTAGTGGTTAGTATGGTGGTGAGTGGTTAGTTATGGTGTGTAGTGGTCAGTATGGTGTGTAGTGGGTTAGTACGGTGGTGTAAGTGGTTAGTACGCGTTTGGGGGGGGGGGGGGGGGTGTAGTGGTTAGTATGGTGGTGTAGTGGTTTAGTATGGTGGGTAGTGGTTATTACGGTGGTGTATGGTTAGTACGGTGGTGAGTGGTTTAGTAAGGTGGTGTAGTGGTTTAGTAATTGGTGGTGGTAGTGGCTTAGTACGGTGGGTGTTGTGGTTGAGTATAGTGGTGTATGGTTAGTACGGTGGTGTATGGTTAGTAACGTGGTTTACGTGGTTAGTATGGTGGTGTAGTGGTTATACGGTGGTGTTGTGGTTAGTAATGGTGGTGTAGTGTAGTATGGTGGTGTAGCAGAGTTAGTATGGTGGTGGTAGTGGTTATGTAACGGTGGTGTTGTGGTTAGTATGGTGGTGTATGGTTAGTAAGAGTGGTGTAGTGGTTAGTTAATGGTGGGTAGTTGTTAGTACAGGTGGTGTTGAGTTAGTATGGTGGTGTAGTGGTTAGTATGGTGGTAGTAGTTGTTAAACGGTGGTGTAGTGGTTAGTATGGTGGTGTCGGGGTTAGTACGGTGGTGTAGTGGTATACGGTGGTGTTAGTGGTATAGTACGGAGGTGTTGTGGTAGTAAGGTGGTGTAGTGGTTAGTATGGTGGTGTAGTTGGTCCAGTATGGTGGTGTAGTGGTTTGTAGGTGGTGTAAGTGGTTAGTACGATGGTGTAGTGGTCCAGTATTGTGGTGTAGTGGTTATATGGTGGTGTAGTGGTCAGTAATGGTGGGTGTAGTGTTAGTATGGGGTGTAGTGGTTATGTATGGTGGTGTAAGTGGATAGAATGGTGGTGTATGGTTAGTACGGTGGTGTTGTGGTTAGTATGGTGGTGTAGTGGTTAGTACGTTAGGTTAGTAGTATGTGTGGAGGTGTGTGTGTGTGTGTGTGTGCGTGAGGTGATTGTGTTGAGTGATGAGTGTTGAGTGTGTGGGTGTGTGCGTGCCCACGAGTGTGTGTGTGTGCGTGAGTGTGTGTGAGTGTGTGTGTGTGTGCGCGTGAGTTTGTGTGTGTGTGCGTGCGTGAGTGTGTGTGAGTGTGTGAGTTTGTGTGTGTGTGCGTGCGTGAGTGTGTGTGAGTGTGTGTGCGCGCGTGAGTTTGTGTGTGTGTGCGTGCGTGAGTGTGTGTGAGTGTGTGAGAGTGTGTGTGCGTGAGTGTGTGAGTGTGTGTGTGTGCGTGAGTGTGTGTGTGTGTGTGTGAGTGTGTGTGTGTGTGTGTGTGCGTGCGTGAGTGTGTGTGAGTGTGTGTGTGTGTGAGTTTGTGTGTGTGTGCGTGAGTGTGTGTGAGTGTGTGTGTGTGACAGAGTGTGTGTGCGTGAGGTGAGTGAGTGTGTGTGTTGCGTGAGTGTGTGTGAAAGTGTGGTGGTGTGTGGTAGTGCTTGCGTGAAGTGAGTGTGTGGTGAGAGTGTGTGTAGTGTGTGTGTGTGCGTGCGTGAGTGTGTTGTGAGTTGTGTGTGTTGCGTGAGGGTGTGTGTGTGTGAGTGTGTGAGTGTGTGTGAGTGTGTGTGTGTGCGTGAGTGTGAGTGTGTGTGTGTGCTTGCGTGAGTGTGTGTGAGTGTGTGTGTGAGTTTGTGTGTGTGTGCGTGCGTGAGTGTGTGTGAGTGATGTGTGTGTGTGAAGAGTGTGTGTTGAGATGAGTGTGAGTGTGGAGTGTGAGCAGTGAGTGTGTGTGTGTGTGTGAGTGTGCTGTGTGTGTGTGCGTGCGTGGAGTGAGTGTGGTTGTGAGTGTGTTGTGGGTTGTGTGTGTGTGTGCGTGCTTGAGTGTGTGTGTGAGTGTGTTGTGTGCGTGCGGTTTGTGTGTGTGTGAGTGTAGTGTGATTGTGTGTTGTGTGTGTGAGTGTTGTGTGTGCGTGAGTGAGTGTGTGAGTGTGTGTGTGTGTGTGAGTGTGTGTGTGTGTGCGTGCGTGAGTGAGTGTGTGAGTGTGTGTGTGTGAGTGTGTGTGTGAGTGTGTGTGTGTGAGTGTGTGAGTGTGTGTGTGTGTGAGTGTGTGTGTGTGTGTGTGGGTATCTGATGTAAAACACTTTACCAGATCTACTGTGCCCCCCACCAGCAGGGTCTCACATGTTGCATCCTAACTGCGGGAGTGAAGACCAGCACAAGCTCCCCGACTCTGAAGAGGCTGAAGTGAACAGCTCACCCCGCTGGGAGGAGAACACTAACTGCTGCTCAGTAGTGCCAGTGTACTGACACCCATGTTGTCTAGCGCTGCTCCTAGTCTGGGGGTCTACATCTAACCATACATCTAACCATACATCTAAACATACATCTAACCATACATCTAAACACACATCTAACCATACATCTAACCATACATCTAAACACACATCTAACCATACATCTAACCATACATCTAAACATACATCTAACCATACATCTAAACACACATCTAACCATACATCTAAACATACATCTAACCATACATCTAACATACATCTAACCATACATCTAAACACACATCTAACCATACATCTAAACATACATCTAACCATACATCTAACCATACATCTAACATACATCTAACCATACATCTAAACACACATCTAACCATACATCTAAACATACATCTAACCATACATCTAACCATACATCTAACCATACATCTAAACACACATCTAACCATACATCTAACCATACATCTAACATACATCTAAACACATCTAACCATACATCTAAACACACATCTAACCATACATCTAACATACATCTAAACACATCTAACCATACATCTAAACATACATCTAACCATACATCTAACATACATCTAACCATACATCTAAACACACATCTAACCATACATCTAAACATACATCTAACCATACATCTAACATACATCTAAACACATCTAACATACAGCTAACCATACATCTAACATACATCTAAACATACATCTAACCATACATCTAAACACATCTAACCATACATCTAACATACATCTAACCATACATCTAACATACATCTAAACACATCTAACCATACATCTAAACACACATCTAACCATACATCTAAACATACATCTAAACACATCTAACCATACATCTAAACACACATCTAACCATACATCTAAACACATCTAAACATACATCTAACCATACATCTAACATACATCTAACCATACATCTAAACACACATCTAACCATACATCTAAACACACATCTAACCATACATCTAAACATACATCTAACCATACATCTAACCATACATCTAACCATACATCTAAACACATCTAACCATACATCTAACATACATCTAACCATACATCTAACCATACATCTAAACACATCTAACCATACATCTAAACACACATCTAACCATACATCTAACCATACATCTAAACACATCTAACCATACATCTAACATACATCTAAACACATCTAACCATACATCTAAACATACATCTAAACACATCTAACCATACATCTAAACATACATCTAACCATACATCTAAACACATCTAACCATACATCTAACATACATCTAAACACATCTAACCATACATCTAAACATACATCTAACCATACATCTAAACACACATCTAACCATACAGCTAAACATACATCTAACCATACATCTAAACACATCTAACCATACATCTAACATACATCTAAACATACATCTAACCATACATCTAAACACACATCTAACCATACATCTAAACACATCTAACCATACATCTAACCACATCTAACCATACATCTAACCATACATCTAACCATACATCTAAACATACATCTAACCATACATCTAAACACACATCTAAACACATCTAACCATACATCTAACCATACATCTAAACACATCTAACCATACATCTAACCATACATCTAAACACACATCTAACCATACATCTAACCATACATCTAAACACACATCTAACCATACATCTAACATACATCTAAACACATCTAACCATACATCTAACCATACATCTAAACACATCTAACCATACAGCTAACCATACATTTAACCATACATCTAAACACACATCTAACCATACATCTAAACATACATCTAACCATACATCTAAACACATCTAACCATACATCTAAACACATCTAACCATACATCTAAACACATCTAACCATACATCTAACCATACATCTAAACACACATCTAACCATACAGCTAACCATACATTTAACCATACATCTAACCATACATCTAAACACACATCTAACCATACATCTAAACACACATCTAACCATACATCTAAACATACATCTAACCATACATCTAACCATACATCTAACCATACATCTAAACACATCTAACCATACATCTAAACACACATCTAACCATACATCTAACCATACATCTAAACATACATCTAACCATACATCTAACCATACATCTAACCATACATCTAAACACATCTAACCATACATCTAAACACACATCTAACCATACATCTAACCATACATCTAAACACACATCTAAACACACATCTAACCATACATCTAACCATACATCTAACCATACATCTAACCATACATCTAACCATACATCTAAACATACATCTAACCATACATCTAACCATACATCTAACCATACATCTAAACACACATCTAACCATACATCTAAACATACATCTAACCATACATCTAACCATACATCTAACCATACATCTAACATACATCTAAACACATCTAACCATACATCTAAACACATCTAACCATACATCTAACCATACATCTAAACACACATCTAACCATACAGCTAACCATACATTTAACCATACATCTAACCATACATCTAAACACACATCTAACCATACATCTAACCATACATCTAAACACACATCTAACCATACATCTAACCATACATCTAAACACACATCTAACCATACATCTAAACACACATCTAACCATACATCTAACCATACATCTAACCATACATCTAACCATACATCTAACCATACATCTAACCATACATCTAACCATACATCTAAATTTCACAACAATGTCAAATTCATAACAGCTTCAACTTCAATCACATCTGAAACACTCAACATCAGAAAGTTCTTAAAGTGAAGACACTTCAAAGAGATCAAAGGAATAAACCGGAGGAGAAAAGCCGCGACTGGGCGTACGGTTATTTTATTAAAAGTAAATAAATTTGATACATTGGACTTTGCACTGCAAGTCGCACGTCATGATACATTACATAGATATTACTGGTGGGATCTTCTGCTCACCCCAGGGTTCCTCTCAGCTCAGACTCAGAGGTAAGGAGGGGCAGAGGAGGAAAGACAAAGGCAGACACTGATTGGTCAGAGCGTGTGTGTGCCCGCTAGCTGGGCACCCGTCACTCAAACCCTGAGCTAAACAAAGTCGTCGAGCTGGGTGGAGCTCCGCCCTCTGGCGTCGAACTGTCCCGTCACCTGAGCAACAGCCCTTTGATCCTTCAGCACTTTCACACGTTACGCCCAACCCCTCACGCTCACGCTCCTCAACTCCTTCACACGAGATTCACCTCCTAACACCTCGCACCACATTCAACTCCGCTACACCGCCTGGTCCTTTCAACACCGTCACCACAGACTGTCTCCACATACCGTCTCCACATACCGTCTCCATATACGGTCTCTATATACCGTCTCCACAGACAGTCTCCACATACGGTCTCTATATACCGTCTCCACAGACTGTCTCTCCATATACCATCTCCACAGACCGTCTCTCCATATACGGTCTCTATATACCGTCTCCACAGACAGTCTCCACATACGGTCTCTATATACCGTCTCCACAGACAGTCTCTATATACCGTCTCCACAGACAGTCTCCGCATACGGTCTCTATATACCGTCTCCACATACGGTCTCTATATACCGTCTCCACAGACAGTCTCTATATACCGTCTCCACAGTCTCTATATACCGTCTCCACAGACAGTCTCCACAGACTGTCTCTCCATATACCATCTCCACAGACTGTCTCCATATACGGTCTCTAAATACCGTCTCTATATACCATCTCCACATACCGTCTCTATATACCATCTCCACAGACCGTTTTCATATACGGTCTCTATATACCGTCTCCACAGACTGTCCCCATATACCGTCTCCACAGACTGTCTCCATATACGGTCTCTATATACCGTCTCCACAGACTGTCTCCATATACGGTCTTTATATACCATCTCCACAGACTGTCTCCATATAACGTCTCCACAGACTGTCTCCATAGACGTCTCTATATTCCGTCTCCATAGACAGTCTCTATATACCGTCTCCACAGACGTGTCTATATACTGTCTCCATATATCGTCTCCACACTCTGTCTCTATATACCGTCTCCATATACAGTCTCCACAGACGTGTCTATATACTGTCTCCATATATCGTCTCCACAGTCTCTATATACCATCTCAATACACGGTCTCCATATTCAGTCTACATATACAGTCTGGAAACGTTCTAACAGCGTTTGGGACGTTAAAGCCGTATCACTGATATGTCTCTCAGTCTTACTGTCTTCTGTGGAAACTGCTGGCGAATGGGCGTCTTGTTTTTTTTTATCCTAGAATTCGTCCCACAAAAAATCTGTCCCGCTTCTGTCCACAGCATAGACGTTTCGTCCTCACCTGCCCGCAGTTCCATACGAGGGTGAATAACATCTAACATTTGACTCTATTCACACAAACTAATTTCTCCTGAAAATGATCGTCGTACGTCAGACTGACCACTACTGGGCTTTACCGTCCACAGCTGAGACCGACTGACCGCCTAAAGGCTCCACCTTTTCTGTAGCACCATAATGGAGCTCACGTGTTGCTGATTGGCTGCTCTGCAACTATTTAGAACAAGCCTCTTACTTTCCTACTGAGTATTAAGCTGTTAATTATGATAATTAGTGTTTTGATTATTCATTTATTTGCAGGACTTTTCATATATGTTGTTGCTGCCCAAAGAAAAATATTAACAATTTTCCTAAAAGATAAGCCCCCTCACCCGTTACTTGCTGGGGTATTCAGATACGTCAATTTCCCTTTCAGTTCTAAAATAAAAGGGTGTCCTAAGACTTTTTGACCCTGTATATATAAGCAAGTCACTGTCCAAAGAAAAACATTTAATTTCATCTCCATTTTAGACGACGAGCTGTCCTGTTTACCCAGTACAGGACAAATTTAGCTAAATTTCCTTTGGAATCAATAAAGTATCTATCTATCTATCTATCTATCTATCTATCTAGGACATTTAAATTAGAACAGACCTCTAGCTTGTTCCATCAGACGTAGTAAAGTGGGCAGGAAAAGGGGTGGAGCTTCCACTCTATATCAAACTACACAGTCACTCCAAATGTCCAGCCACTTTTGATCTTTGGTTTGAGTTAAAATGCAGATTTTTTAAGATGCCAAGTCGCAAAGAATAGCCGTGATTAGATCATAAACCCATAAAATAATCAATCAATTATTTGCAGCCTCGAACCTCAACAATAACACATCCAGCATCTCACACATACACACGGACAGGCTCCGGCTGTGCTCAGATCAGAGGCAGGTACGACCGCGAGAGCGTCTCTCCACCCAGAAATGCACTAAAACGCATAAATCTCTGCAAAACCAGCTGCTTACAAGATTTCTCTTCTTCTTCTTTGGTTTCTAACATCTCGTCTCATATTTCGTATTCCAAAAGACATCAACCTATTTCAAATAGTCTAGAGTCCATATATAAAAATATATATTTATACATGAATATTCGTTTATATAAAAAGACGGACGCGCAGGATATAAATTAAAGTGTGGGAGAGTTCACATTATGAAAAATTTGGTAAAATATGAAAAAAAACAAACAAAAAAAAAAAAGATTTGGTAAATACAACATTCATTTTACAAAAGTGCATCTGATCCAAAGGAGTTCAAAACACTGCCACGTCAAGATTAAGGCACAAGCGCTTCCACATACCAGACGTTTCCGAAACCTCCGGCCGTTCAGGACCACGAGAACAAAACAAAATTAGAATTTAAATAAAAAAAAAATCAGCTTACGATCCTAACGTGCTTTCACCTCCTCAGCCAAACCCGCCGCCATCTTTACAGGCCCTACATGTTGTTTGGCTTATTCTGAGTTATAGTAGCTGCTTCTAAAGCACTCAGACGGCGCCCCCCACAGGAGCCATGAGGAACTATGAAAAGAATACAAAGTCTGTAGCAACATTAAAATCTGAGAACTGACTTGTGTATAAATTCTCAGGCACTTTGGAAAAAGGAGACTGAACTGAAGCTACATAGCCCGTCACACAGAGCACCTAGTGGAAGACCTTTAACTCGAGGAAGTTCTGAAACAGGTTCTATTAGAACCTCTCCGTCAATGAATGGTCAGTGCCGCCGTGACTGACCCCCGCGGCAGCTCAACCTGAGGCCTCTTTCACACATACTACCTCTGATAACTGTAATAGTCAGATTAGATATTTTAATCTGCTAAGCATAATTTATTAAATGTTACAAATGAGCCCTTGGCAGTTTTCAGGCGTGTGATCAGCAGTTTGAACCTGTAGGGCTTCCAGAAAATGTAGCAGCTCATACGACACTGTGTACGAATCAGAGTTCAATATATATTAGGCTAATTGTTGGTGTCTACAGAAGATTCCACTACTTTGCAGATTAAACCGGCTCCTCTGGGCTGCAATGCTAAGACTCTATAAACACACTGACCCAGGGGGGGAACAAGCGTGCCCACCTCAGGCCTGTGAGCCCACAGTTTCTATTCCAATGGAGCAGAAGCTCACCTAATGTAAAAACCTACATGTTCAGTGGAGCGTTTGGTAATTAGTGTCAGGTTTGTTGACGGTGGAGCAGAGGGGCGCTGACGTCTCAAGGAGCCCTCGTGTCTTCATTACCTTCTGACTCTCCTGTTTAGTTATACTGTAATAGCCAGACCTGCCGGAGTCACTGCCTCGCCTTATTAACCCTACTCATAACTGAACTAGCTATGTGCTTCTTTGTTGAGCTGAACAACTGTCCATCCTGTGTGGTCTGATACTGAACAACTGTCCATCCTGTGTGGTCTGATACTGAACAACTGTCCATCCTGTGTGGTCTGATACTGAACAACTGTCCATCCTGTGTGGTCTGATACTGAACAACTGTCCATCCTGTGTGGTCTGATACTGAACAACTGTCCATCCTGTGTGGTCTGATACTGAACAACTGTCCATCCTGTGTGGTCTGATACTGAACAACTGTCCATCCTGTGTGGTCTGATACTGAACAACTGTCCATCCTGTGTGGTCTGATACTGAACAACTGTCCATCCTGTGTGGTCTGATACTGAACAACTGTCCATCCTGTGTGGTCTGATACTGAACAACTGTCCATCCTGTGCGGTCTGATACTGAACAACTGTCCATCCTGTGTGGTCTGATACTGAACAACTGTCCATCCTGTGTGGTCTGATACTGAACAACTGTCCATCCTGTGCGGTCTGATACTGAACAACTGTCCATCCTGTGCGGTCTGATACTGAACAACTGTCCATCCTGTGCGGTCTGATACTGAACAACTGTCCATCCTGTGCGGTCTGATACTGAACAACTGTCCATCCTGTGTGGTCTGATACTGAACTACTGTCCATCCTGTGTGGTCTGATACTGAACTACTGTCCATCCTGTGCGGTCTGATACTGAACAACTGTCCATCCTGTGTGGTCTGATACTGAACAACTGTCCATCCTGTGCGGTCTGATACTGAACAACTGTCCATCCTGTGCGGTCTGATACTGAACAACTGTCCATCCTGTGTGGTCTGATACTGAACAACTGCCCATCCTGTGTGGTCTGATACTGAACAACTGCCCATCCTGTGTGGTCTGATACTGAACTACTGCCCATCCTGTGCGGTCTGATACTGAACAACTGTCCATCCTGTGCGGTCTGATACTGAACAACTGTCCATCCTGTGTGGTCTGATACTGAACAACTGCCCATCCTGTGTGGTCTGATACTGAACTACTGCCCATCCTGTGTGGTCTGATACTGAACAACTGTCCATCCTGTGTGGTCTGATACTGAACTACTGCCCATCCTGTGTGGTCTGATACTAAACAACTGTCCATCCTGTGTGGTCTGATACTGAACTACTGCCCATCCTGTGTGGTCTGATACTAAACAACTGTCCATCCTGTGTGGTCTGATACTGAACAACTGTCCATCCTGTGTGGTCTGATACTGAACTACTGCCCATCCTGTGTGGTCTGATACTGAACAACTGTCCATCCTGTGTGGTCTGATACTAAACAACTGCCCATCCTGTGTGGTCTGATACTAAACAACTGCCCATCCTGTGTGGTCTGATACTAAACAACTGCCCATCCTGTGTGGTCTGATACTAAACAACTGCCCATCTTGTGTGGTCTGATACTGAACAACTGCCCATCCTGTGTGGTCTGATACTGAACAACTGCCCATCCTGTGTGGTCTGATACTAAACAACTGCCCATCCTGTGTGGTCTGATACTGAACAACTGCCCATCCTGTGTGGTCTGATACTGAACAACTGCCCATCCTGTGTGGTCTGATACTGAACAACTGCCCATCCTGTGTGGTCTGATACTAAACAACTGCCCATCCTGTGTGGTCTGATACTGAACAACTGCCCATCCTGTGTGGTCTGATACTGAACAACTGCCCATCCTGTGTGGTCTGATACTGAACAACTGCCCATCCTGTGTGGTCTGATACTAAACAACTGCCCATCCTGTGTGGTCTGATACTGAACAACTGCCCATCCTGTGTGGTCTGATACTGAACAACTGCCCATCCTGTGTGGTCTGATACTGAACAACTGCCCATCCTGTGTGGTCTGATACTGAACAACTGCCCATCCTGTGTGGTCTGATACTGAACAACTGCCCATCCTGTGTGGTCTGATACTGAACAACTGCCCATCCTGTGTGGTCTGATACTGAACAACTGCCCATCCTGTGTGGTCTGATACTGAACAACTGCCCATCCTGTGTGGTCTGATACTGAACAACTGCCCATCCTGTGTGGTCTGATACTGAACAACTGCCCATCCTGTGTGGTCTGATACTAAACAACTGCCCATCCTGTGTGGTCTGATACTGAACAACTGCCCATCCTGTGTGGTCTGATACTGAACAACTGCCCATCCTGTGTGGTCTGATACTGAACAACTGCCCATCCTGTGTGGTCTGATACTGAACAACTGCCCATCCTGTGTGGTCTGATACTGAACAACTGCCCATCCTGTGTTGTCTGATACTGAACAACTGCCCATCCTGTGTGGTCTGATACTGAACAACTGCCCATCCTCTGTGGTCTGATACTGAACCACTGTCTATTTTGTGTGGTCTGATACTGAACAGCTATCCATCCTCTGCAGTCTGATACTGAACAGCTGTCCATCCTGTGCAGTCTGATACTGAACAGCTGTCCATCCTGTGCAGTATGATACTGGTGCTTCATCTTCCTTGACCAGGTGCCCCTGTTTGGCTGCATTCTGGACCAGTTTACTCCCCATGGATCTCCTGCCTGAAGAACGTACTTAATTACAGATGTTTCTTCTTCTGCCTCACAAACACTAACCTGTTTGTCACTGCTACTCTGATTTTTCTCCAATCAATATTACATATAGTTATAAATCTGATGCTCTTTGTGTTGCACTTTGCACTTGTTATACTATCCGGTGTGGGCCAGAGGAGGATGGGTTCTCTTTTTTGAGTCTGGTTCCTCTAGAGGTTCTCAGCCCCAGTGACACTCATTGGCTGTTGGACCCAGACTTTCTGTAATGCTGCTCTGTGATGACATCTGTTGACTAACGTTAGTTCTGCTCCTACTTGACTTGAATGGAGATGTGTAGCCACACCAGGTTCAGAGGTGGTACGTGTGAAACAGGCCTTACAGCACACTGAAAGTAAAACACTCTCCCTTTAAACTGTGAGATACAACAAAACCATCAGCTTATGAACAAGCTTCCATATTAAACAAGTCCTAGAGCTTACAAGACTTTCATCAACCTCCTAATTTGGAAGAACTATAAAAAAAAACGACCAATGGTGAATGAACTTTGGTTGCCTGTGTGCCATGTGCCCTTTCACAGAGGGTCAGCAAACTGCATTCACCTTAGCAGCTTGGTTTCTGAAGGCACAGGCGGAGCTTTGGTAAGAAAGTCCAATCAGAAGCAGTTCAACTGATCTACCGTTCTGTCAACAAACTGTTGACCGTCTTAGAAAGAAGTGACTGCTGCAGCACTTGAGTGTCCTTTGTCGCCCCCTGCTGATATACAGTCAGCACTGAATACTGAATATGTTGAGTGTAGACTGCCTTTGGAGTGTCGCGGTGAGATCATCACTTGAGTCTTTGGGCCGAGCGTCCTGCCATACACGAGCTGCTGATTTGAAAGTGGCTCCGACCCAGATGTTCCTTCTTGAGGCCTTACTCAGAACCGGGTTCTTCAGCAGAGGATCTGGGAGAAGGGGTGTCTGAGCAGCTCCTCCGCACTGGGCCTGTGCTTGGCCTCCACGAAGATGCGGCGGATGAAGTCTCGGGTCTGCTCCGAGATGTGGGAGGGCAGCACGGGATTTGTCGGCTGAGTGGCTATTTTAAAGATGGCCGCCATGGCCTCGTATTCCGCCCAAGGGGGCTTCTCCGTCAGCATCTCCACCACAGTGCAGCCGAGGCTCCTTTTAACAGAACACACATACACACAATGACAACTGACGACTTTATTCAATAAATAAACAATATTAGGTGAACTACAATTCAATGCAGCTTTTTCCATCTGATACTGCCTCTGATACCTCATACTGGCTATTTGTGTCTAAACAATCTTAATTACTGAGCTATCAAAACATTATAAGCTGATTTAGGTGATTAAGAACCAGCGAGACCTCGAATAACGTCCTTGTATAGCAGACAGCAAGACAAAGACGTACTAGATTCATGAGTGTGGGTTCATTAAAAGTTCTTCTGAGCTACTTTACTAGGATAAGAGACTCGACAATAACAGATAAATACTCTCGCATTAATACATTAAATTCATTTATGGATTCAGTGGATGCTGAGTTGAGTGTGGAGGCTACACAGGAATGTTTTGGTGGAAACTTTCCCCCCACAGAGCAGCTGACAATTAAAGGAGTGTTTTTACTGGCTGGGGCCCTGAGCACTAATAGCAGGAGTGAGAGAGTTCTAGAGAGTTCTAGAGAGAGACAGAGTGAGAGAGAGAGAAAGAGAGCAAATGAGAGACAGAGTGAAAGAGAGAGACAGAGAGAGAGTGACATACAGAGAAAGAGAGAGACATACATAGAGAGACATACAGAGAGAGAGAGAGAGAGAGAGAGAGAGAGAGAGAGAGAGAGAAAGAGAGAGAGAGTAAAAGCGAGCCAGAGAGAGGGAGAGAGATACAGAGAGAGATAGAGATACAGAGATACAGAGAGAGAGAGGGAGATAAAGATAGAGAGGGAGAGATACAGAGAGAGAGAGGGAGAGATACAGAGAGAGAGAGAGAGATACAGAGAGAGAGGGAGAGATACAGAGATACAGACAGATACAGAGAGAGAGAGAGAGAGATAGAGATACAGAGAGAGAGAGAGATAGATACAGAGAGAGATACAGAGATACAGATAGAGAGAGATACAGATAGAGAGAGAGAGAGAGGGAGAGATACAGAGAGAGGAAGAGAGAGAGGGAGAGATACAGAGAGAGAGAAAGAGAAAGATACAGAGAGAGAGAAAGAGAAAGAGAAAGAGAGAGAGAGGGAGAGATACTGTGTATGTGGATCTATGAGTGTATAGTATAGAGTATAGAAGCCTGAGAACACTGACAGGCCGCCCAGATCAGCTTAAACTGTCCTTCCCCACAAACATCCCTCAGGACCCCAACAACTCGGAACATTCCGGACCACGGTTATGTGCCGACTGGCTGGCCCCCAGCCAATCATATCCTTCGGCCGATGGGATAGTGTCCAATCAGATTGTGGAGGGGAATCCCTTGACAGCAGGTTAGCTCCTCCTACCTAGAGGCTGTGTGTGGAAGTTTGGTGCTCTAGCATGTTCTCCTCTTTAAAAATAGCCGTGCTCCCCCCTGTGTTTAAATAGACCTTCCCTTAGAAATCTGTATTTGGCTCATTACCTTTACGACCGTTACCCCGAACAACGGCGGCGATTCCTGCCCTTCGTTTTCCATCTTAGCTCAAACAGTCATGCTGGCAGTGTTTCACTGTAAACTGTGTTATTAGATCAGATCATTTTTAGAACCACAATGAATTCACTCATTCATCTGGTGCCCGTTACCCGTTTTCATTCCTCTCTCGGACCGATAAGTGGAATTTTCTCCCAACGTTCCACTGTTTCCGAATCACAGGCACACTTATATGGGCATCAGGCTCTTGCCCCTTTTTGGTGAGGCATTTTCAAACCAGCACCTTTAAATTTGACTGAAGAAGAAAAGTCTTTTAATCTTTGTCTCTTCTCTGCTGATCACAAACGTTCCTTCTGGAAAAGCAGAGTACGCTGTTTCAGAGCTCTGGAGCTGGATTTGTTTCACTAAAGGAGATTATGTAATGTAATTTTGTGGATTTCACTGGCAAATGTCTGTGTAATTCCCCCAAATTCCCACAGATAACCCAGACGTGCATGTCTACACGTTCATGCTACACCACACAGGACACACTGAATCCCACTAACACGACACGTCTGTATAAGTGAGGTTTGTTATTCCATTAGCAAGATGTGGATGGAGCAGGACTACCATTACGGAGGGAGCTCCAGGCTCCGTCCATTCAAATCTGGAGAGCTGCTCTGAAAATCTTAGACGCCCATATGTGAAGTTAATTGGCTGTAAAACCTGAACTTGCAGGTAGCTGCGCTCCTTACAGAGTTCTGGGATGCTTACAGCACGAGCCACAGTGCCTGCACTTCACGGAGGTGGTCTAACTCGAGGGGCTGAGGTCTACACTGAGGCCCCAGCAAGGGCTCAGTATAGCCAGGCACTGTTCGCGCCGCCCTGGGAACACATTCTGCCTAGCGATGTGTTAAGGCTCATTTATGCTGAACGTTAAATATGGAGCATAATCTGCGTCACGTCGTCCGTATGTGAGTACATTCCCTGAAAGATTATGGATAAAGACAAACGGAGCAGCACCACAGAAAATCACAGGGTCAGCAGAGGTCAAGCGAAACACGACCACTGCCGCATGGACACGACGACGAAGAATCTCTGGCAAAAAATTAAAGTTATTAAAGTTAACTAGTCTGTACTAGTCTATATGATGTTGCATCACAGACTAACCTGTGCCACAGAACAGCTGGGAGGAGATGTCACCATGTGTTCATTCTGAACTGCCCTCTAGTGGACGTATTGCTTAACATCCACGTCCACATAAAGGACACACAGAAGTATGTGGGTAGTGATGGGACGTTTGATTGACGCATGTAAAGAGAGTATGAATGAGGGTTCAGTGAGACGTTCACTGTAGACAGTGAGTGAGTGAGTGAGTGAGACGCCGGAGCTCAGTGTTTTTAAACTGTAGATTGAAGTTCAGTAATGTGCTGAAGGAATATACTGTGGTGTCTCCATGCCATGTTGTAAGCAGCAGGTTTTAAAGAGAAGAAATGTTGATGTCGGGCTGTTTTAGGGTCATTTTTATAAAGGCTTTTATGCTGAAGAGCAGTGGAGTTTCCAGAGTAAAGTAGGATGTTTTCAGCTGTTAGTGCTGTTTTCATTAAATAAAACATTCATCTAATTTCTAATTTTCTTCCAAGAACTCTGAACATTACATTACTTCATAGTTTGTTACTGATAATGACCGAACACCTACTTGTATATTTGGCTCCAGCCTCTGTTACAGATCGGGCTGAAGATTGGGAATGCAATACATTATTTATTAAAAATTAAGTTTGACTTGTATTTTCCTGGGTGAACCTTTATCTATATAAATCCTTGCTTAAAATATTGTTGGCAGCCAGTAAAAAGACTATACCGAGCAAATGGACGCAGCAGGATCTTCCAACAAATGAACGATGGAGGGAAATTGTCTACAGAATGTGTGGAGTGGAGAAGATTACATGTTTGTTGGAATTAAGGACAGTTTATTTTGTAAAATATTGGGAGAAGTGAACTCTAATCTCTAATTTAACTGAATCTGGGCGAGACCTGAATGAAGTACTATGCAATACTGTGAAACTGAATGCTGCCTGTCCAGCCATGGTTCACAGATAACTCCGGACTTACCAGACATCGGCTTTACGGCCATAACCGTCCCCACTGATGACCTCCGGACTCATCCAGTAAGGCGTCCCAGTGACTGAGCGGACTCCTGTACTGGACATACAGATGGTCTGCAGGCGCTTGCTGGCCCCGAAGTCTCCAAGTTTCACGTTACCTGCAGAATCCCTCAGGATGTTGGCACCTAAACACACCACAACACAGGTATGTGAAAGAGAGAAGAACGCAGAACATAGCAGCTCTATTTCTTCCCAAAGCTGCTTTAGAGTTTATCTCTAGTACAAGACTAATGGGTTACAGGAAGACTAGTGGGCCACGTTGTACCTTTGATGTCTCTATGGACAATCATGTTACTGTGCAGGTAGGACATGCCCTCCAGGATCTGTCTGGTGTACTTGCGGGTCACGTTCTCGGTCAGGGCCCCGTATGCCTTCAGCTGGTCTTTGACGGAACCCTGGAGAGGAACGTGCAGTTGTAAACATGATTAAAATATCAAAACAAAATCACTTTAAAGTCTGTGCAGCAAGCAAACATCTACTCTTCTCTCCACTGACTAAAAACAGGGTCTAACAATTTTACTCTCAGGCTTGTTTGAGTGGTGATCATAGGAAGAGTGAGTGTGAGACCTTGAGTGTGTGTGCTTTCATTACACAGTCACATTATTATGACTGGAGGAACACAAGCTGGTGGTGTCAGCATTCTGGTCTGGGGAAGACCCTCTCAACCCATCTGGATCTGGATCTCCCAGCCCATCTAGCTGCTGTCCGTGCAGCACACGGTGGTCACTCTGGATATTAGCTGGTCATAATAATGTGACTGGTCTGTGAATGTTATTATGTCCTGATTCTTTGAAGTGTGAATCACTTTGTAGCTCAAAGTACTAATCAAATAAAGTTTACTTAATTACTCTGGATTTAAACCTGAAAGGCTGTAATGCCACTGACACAAGTTAAGATTTAAACAGCAGGACCCACCCCGGGCATGTACTCCATGAAGATGGTGAGGGTCTTTTCATTGTGGTCTCTCAGGCAACCATAGTACTGAACGATGCGCTCGTGATGAAGATTCTTCAACAGCTGAATCTCGCACTCCAGGGTGCTGACCTCCTGCAGGAAGACGGCAGGAGAAAAAGAAAAGACGGTGGACTTCAGCAGGGAGTTCAAACTCAGGCTTTCGAGGGGAAAGAAGGAGCAAGTAAAGAGAAAAGGAAGAAAAACACAAACAAAGCAGCCCTGGAAGAACACCTGGTCCCATTTTGGTGTATCAGGGGAGAACGAAGACCCAGACGAACTCTTTTGTTTGTGTGGGTTTGTGTGAGCACACAAACAGAACCAGTCAGATAACAACGAATACCTCTATGTTCCCCATGATTCCCAGCCCCAACCCCCAGCTCACAAACACACTCTCACAGATACAGGAAGTGACAGCGCGTGTTTTTGCAGTGGCAGACAGGAAAAGATTTAAAAGAGTGGGGGGGGGGGCAGGAGAGTGACATGGAGAGAGAAAACTCAAGCGAACGAAAGAAAAAAGAAATGCTAGCAAACCTGTAGCCTCTGTGTTACAGTTCTTAGGTTTGGAGTTGTTACATAACAGCTGATTCAGATGGACCGCAGATAAACTCATGCGATACCTTCCAACAAAGTTTTATTCCCTTTGTTCCCCCATATGGACCGTAAAGAGCCAAACCCGTGACCTCATGGGAACATTCGGCCGAGCTTAATCAAAAACAATACAGCCTCTGAGGATGGCACATAATAAAATCCTGAATGAACGGACCAATAGAAATGCTCCAAGATAGGTTGGAAATAATTCCGGTTCCATTAGCCTACAGTGAAAGTAAAGACAGTTTTGGTTCTCTCCTGTAAAGTTACTACTTTGGAGATCCCTGTTTCTCTCTGGACAGTGATATTAGAGTATGCTGTAATGTGCTGTACCTTGCTGGTCTCGGGGCTTGCTGGGTCAAACTGGACCTGTTTGGCAGCCAGTTCCCGGCCTGTGTCAACGTCATAGCAGAGATAAACTCTACCGAAGGCTCCCTGTCCCAGCAGTTTCCCCCTCCGCCATGTCACTGGTGCCGTGGGGGCTGCGCACACATTTCAGATAAACACACAATAGACACAAACGGTAAACAATGAAGTGACGTTCATTTCAGGCACCCAGTAGCAGCACGTAATGCATATTGTACCCACAAGCATTCTATACAAAACTACCATCATACTAGACTATTCAACATCATCATCATCATCATACTTCCTATATTATTATTAATTATTTCAGAAAAAATACTTGTTTAATTACTTTATGACTACACAATCTTCTAAACAGTTTGCAGTTAAAGTTTAGGCTGGTCTGCATTAGTGAGAGCAGGTTTTACTCCTAATCGTCGAGCTTCGCAGCCACAGACTTTTCCCTCCTCTGTTCTGAGAAAACCATAATTCAGGACTTACACTTGTGTGGAACTGGGCGGTCCTGTGGGCGGAGCCTGGACTGAGCATCCACCAGCTGCCAGGTGCCCAGACTTTCCTCGCTGCCGTTGAGAGATCGGCGGGACGGCACCAGCGTGAACAGGTTCCCCTGAGGACGCCGTATCCGCGGAAACGTACGCCGACCTGAGAGTGCACAGGAAAGCACAAATGAAGTGAGATGGATGAGAACTTCAGTGTGCCTAGATTTATTACACTGTAGACTGGTTTATTATTATTATTGTTATTATTATTGTTATTATGTGTGTATGAGCGTCTCTCACCCTCACTGAGGTCTTTGTGGTGCAGGGAGACGTGATATCTCCGGGGGTACGTTCCTCCTTTCCCAACAACCTTGTCATATACATGGTTTTCCCGGTCTGAGAAAAAAGAACAATCAGCTCTAATAACACTCGTCTCTACTCTTTAAGCAGACACTAACACTACACCGTGATTTTACTGTGTCATATAACCCAATAGACACTAACGTACAAGATAGATATATACTTTATTGATCCCAGAGGGAAGTTCAAGATCTCCACATTTAACCTATCCATACAGTGAAACACTCACACATACACACACACTAGTGAACCAACACACTAGGGGGCAGTAAGCACACTTGCCCGGAGTAGTGGGCAGTCAGGGGTTAGGTGCCTTGCTCAAGAGCATGGGGATCAAACCGGCGACCTTCCGGTTACAAGTCTGGTTCCCTAACCTCCAGCCCACAACTGCCCCAACAATATATATATATTAAAATGTTTTATAGGGTTTGGTGTTGCTTGAACTCTCTTGACTACAATTCTGATTCTGCTTATCGATTCAAGATCTGATCCATTCCAAGTTTCAGTTCCAAAATGCTGAAAAGGTCAAATGTTCAGAGATAAATCTTCCAGCTGCGCGTCTGTTTCCAGATACCTGCGCGTTCGGGGTTTTTTGCTGTGCTAAAAAAAATGCATCTCTAAACTTTACAGGAGAGACTTTTACTTTCAATGCAAGTCGATGGCACCAGAAAGTTATTGATACTATTGATTTTAAATAATGTAGAAAAATAAATATCCACACGAAATGAGATGCATGTTTTTCTTTGGAGAGCTGATGATGCTCCTCAGTTTTCTCCCTGTCGTCCCCTCACTGCTAACGAGGAAGGCATAATCACAGGCTGACTGTCCTGGACGTGTCAGTGAGATGCAACCGTGGAGCTCAATGCGCTCCGTCTCGGAGACGGCAGAGGTGCAACCTCCTTCACAACAGATCAATCTTCCACACATACTATTCTTTTACGAAGTGAAGCCACACCTTGGAGGCCTGTCCGTGATCAGAGCCTATACAATAACACGTATATAGATAGATATAGATATATTTCGTATGCTTGCTGTAATTGCTGCTGTGTGTTTGAAGCATGTACAGATAAAAATGTGTTAGTAGGAAACAATAAATGGAATCAATTGGTTACAACTGAATATGTCGACTGATTTAAAACACTCAGAAACATCTAGAACTGTTTTATCTAGAGATGCACTGATCAGCGTTTTTGATCGCAGATCACCTTTCAATGTGATGGGCCGATAGCTGATACCGATCGAGGGCGGGGCTATATGTCACAGCAGGGCTACATGTAGTTATTAGCACTAGCCAGTCATGAAACATGGTCTAAACTGTTTATTACATTTTTAACGAACTCGTGAAACAGCATAATATTTTTAACTAAATTATCAGTAAATAAACAAAGTAAATCAAACAAATATACTGTAATCATTAAATGTAGATCTTGAATTGTTGCTGCTGTTCTGTTCGTACCGGTCAGATCTGGTCTGCACGGTGTTGTGCTAGCTCTGCTGTTTGCTGATACTCACTGTATTCAGTTGTGTGCAGTGCCGTAACAGATTAGTATGTTAAATGTCTTTGTCTTGGTTCCCACGAGACACGCAGATTTTACAATTTTTACAAAACATCCTGGACGAGTCTGTATCATATACGGTGGAAACCGCCAGACAGACAGCGCATGCAGTGAACGCCACAAACTGCCATGGACGGAGGGAGTTTCATGGAGGGGGTTTCAACGAAATGCTAGCTGGAAATTAGGGTCATTTGTTAAACGGCATTGATCGGCTCTCGGGATCGGCTCAACTGGAGAAAAATCGGCAGATTACCGATACATAGCCGATCAATCTTTCAATCTCTAGTTTTATCAGAAGGCTTACAGTACAGGTGGGCAATACAGTGATGATATTTTCTAGTTACTGTAATTTATTATTGTAATTTACTGGATTCAGAGCAGCACAACTGCTGAACCTGCTGAATATGAATCTTTGTTGAATACTTTGTTTTTGATGGCCACTTCGTTACAACAATGTGATACATATCATAAGAACGTCCCTAAATAGTGTGATACCATTATATTTATCGCCCACACCTACAGTAGACAGTAAAGCATCAGAGGTAAACACCCCACGATAAACACGAACGAGAAGTAGATCAGAAATCAGCTGCTATGGCGACATGCGTTCACAGTCCAGCCTCACCTGCACAGTCCTGTCTGTTGTCAGGATAACTCCTGGCTCTGTGCATGCGGGACTTCCTGAGCGAGGGGCTACAGAAAAGACAGAAAGCAGCAGGTGAAGCCAGCGTTGTTTTAATCTCTAGCACTGTGTGTGAGACTGCAGTGTTTTCTAACCTGTCCGAGTTGCTATCCAGTGACTGGCAGCTCCCGGACACTGAGTTCTCCGCACTGCTCCACGGGTCCAGCACCTGCGGGCGGAGCAGATGGCTGTCTGTTATTCGTGTAACTGCAGGGTTTAATTAGTCTCTGCACACCTGTGAATGGAATGTGCCGTACGTACGAACAGAGGCTGATGTGTTTGTGCATGCTGACACTCACTAACTGGTCGCTGGTCTCAGGTATGAACTCCCCCTCGCTGTTAATGCTGGTGTAGGAGCCCTGGCGCGCGATTCGCTGCTGCCGCTCCGGGACGTAGCCAGGGGGTGGAG
>CM038719.1:702963-708576 GCA_021613375.1 Megaleporinus macrocephalus
GACTTTCACATTCCTCTTAACTGGTGATTTTGACAGTGGAAACTGTGACCTTGAAAAGTTTTTTATAGCCTCTTCCTGCTTTGTTACTACCATTCAGCATCACTTTCAGAACATCTACCAGCCACTAAGAGGAAACCATGGCTGTTAAGTGTTAACACAAGGCTTAGAAGTCCAGAGCTAGTAAAATTTACGAGCTCAGAAGTTACTGGAAAGGGTGTTCAACCTGCACATGCAACAATTAATATTTCCTTTTTTTAATTTCTGTTTATTCACATTACACAGGTAAGTAATTGGAATAGAAAACAATGCTGATTCAAATATCAATTAAATATGTTATTTGTCCAGGGGTGCCAAGATTTTTGCATTCTCTATGTTAAGTCTCCATCTTTTTAATTAATTAAAATACAAATAACATTTAAAGAATTTCATGTGCATGTGGGTAGGAATGGCATGAATGCAGATTACAGGGTGAGTCAAAAGTCTAAGGACACACTTTTATTTCAGAAGTAAAAAAAGTAAAACGGCGTATCTGAACACCCCAGTGAATAACCTGTGAGGGGGTCTATCTTTCAGGCTGTCCTGAACAATACTGGATCGAGAGCGAGTTTTTCCAATGGGAAGGTGGTCGTGTAGCAGATCAAAGAAGACCAGAACTGATCAGAAATCGATTGATGCGCCTTCAGATCTGTGTTCAGCACCAGGGACTGAACATGTTGTTCAAGGTGGTTGTTGTTGCAACTTTGTGTTGACACCGTTTGAACCACAACAGACATCACAAATCTGATTTATGTATATTGCAAATCAAACGTAAACACTGTTTCTTGCGTATTGTAATTAATATGCACGTTCAGCAAAATTGAAGTAATTATTTGGCATTATGGGTTAAAATGGGAACATCTTTAATTACCATGCCTGGCGGCTCGGAGCCGTTTCCTGCCGGTATGTACGTATGTATGTATGTCATTCTAGTTTGTACATTTTTTTTTCGGTAACATCAAACACACATACAAACACACACTGATGTACACTCACCTTCTCTCTCCACTGAACTCAAACTTTATTCTGACGTCATCCTGGGGGTGGAGAAAAGGAATCGTGTCACTGTGGGCTTATACAGTGGTAATGAAATGTGGCTCCATGTCTGTGTGGTACCTGTCTGTTGGTCACGCTGGCAGTGTTAGCAGGCTTGGCTTTAGCCGTGTCATAGGTGGACACGGGCTGCCGCCTGGTCATCTGCAGGGCCACCAGGTCCTTCATTATAGAATGGAGAGCCTGTCTCTCATCTGCAGGAGGAAAGAGAGACGGTGAGAATGAAAGAGAGACCTTTTAATCAAAGAGCTGAGATGATGGATACCTGACATAATGGTACACAATAGACAGACGGACAGATATATAGATAGACAAACGGATAAACACACTGATGTATGGAAAAGCTCTACTTACTCTATTAATACTGTTTAATATTCAATGATAAAGAGTTTACTGAGTAAATAAAAACTTACGGTCTGGAACAAATAGATTTTTATATATAATACTGTTCCCAGGAGTCTAAAACTGGTGTTCAGTATGTTGCAACATAACTGCAATACAGTGTTTTGTCTATAACTGTGTGAGCCTGATAAACAGAACATTATATAATATATAGAGTATATAATATCAGTAAAACAATATAAAATACAGGTAAAACTTGAACACCTTCAAATAAGATGGAGAATTGGGGCTAAACTTGCCAGCCACAGTAAACGTGAGTGTGTGAGTAGACGAGGGGATATTTTATTAGGAGGAAAGTGCATACGGTCTTGTTTATGTGGAAAACATTCTTTATATTACTGCAACATTTTTATAGCGTTTGACTGGGAAAAAAGTTTCAAGAGGCGACTCAGAGCTGCGAATACTGTAAATCAAATACAGACGCTATTTACTGTGTAATGTGATTAAAGACGTAATTACATGTGAGTTGTAGAGCAAAATGAAAGTGATCTATACTTTAACACGACACTTCACAAACTTCAAAGTGAACCAATTTCAGTATCCTCATTCAGCAGGTCACGCTGCCTGGAGCTGTGTTCTGCCAGGAACAGAGATGGTGCAGTTGTTTTGTAAGTGCTGTCTAAATAAGACTGGCCTGCACACATACACATGCTCGGTGAGCCGTACGCCAGCGCAACCGAGCCTGAGGGACAGAGCGATCGCCATGTTCTCCAGATCTTTGTTCTCATGTTTGAAGTGAGAGAGTGAGCTGTGTCTTGGCTTCAGTCGCTCACGGAGGAAAAATATTCCCACTGTGTAGCTTGGATGGACTTCACACACCTCCGGAGGGAGAGAAGGGGGGAGAGAGAGAGAGAGAGAGAGAGAGAGAGAGAGAGAGAGAGAGAGAGAGAGAGAGAGAGAGAGAGAGAGAGACAGTAAGAGAAAGACAGAAAAAGAGTGAAAGAGGGAGAGTAAGAGAAAGAAAGAGAGAGAGACAGCGAGAGAGAAAGAGCAAAAAAGAGCAAGACAGAGAAAGAGAGTGAGAGACACAGCCAGACACAGCAAGAGAGAGAGAGAGAGAGAATACTCATCTAACCAGCAAACCTGCCACTGGGTTCAGTACACACTACAAAGCCAACAATGCTGAGCGTCAGTAATATCTCTCTCTGTGTATCTCTCCTCTGCTCTCTTTCTCACTCTATATTTCTCTTTGTATCTCTCTCTCTCTTTCTCTGTATTTTTCTCTCTCTCTCTCTGTATTTCTCTCTGTATCTCACTATCTCTGTATTTCTCTCTTTGTATCACTCTCTGTCTCTGTATCTCTTTCTCTTTGTATCTCTCTCTTTCTGTCTCTGTATTTCTCTCTTTGTATCTCTCACTTTCTCTGTATTTCTCTATTTGTATCACTCTTTATCTCTGTATCTCTCTCTCTCTCTCTCGTTCAGGCGCTCTCGTTGCCTCTGTTTATCAGCAGCTTCTCTCTGTGCTGTTTCACTGATACTGCTCAGAGTTTCTGAAGAATCTCAGGAGAGAAGGTCACATTCCTGGACGTACAGTGTATTTAATAATCTGCTACTGTATGTTAATGAACTGTGTTCTAGGTCTGGGCGGTACAGTGATGTCGCCGATGACCGACGCGTGACCTGATGTCGATATGTGACACGCATATAAATAAAGTAACACTGAACAAATAGAATTCATACATATTAAACAAAAAAGGAAGAGAGACAGACAGAGAGAGAGTGAGAGAAAGAAAAAGAGAGACAGACAGGAAAAGAGAGCGACAGGGAGAGAGACAGAGAGAGAGAGGCAGAGAGAGAGAGAGAGGCAGAGAGAGAGGCAGAGAGAGAGACAGACAGAGGAAGAGAGAGAGAAAGAGAGAGACAGACAGGGAAAGAGAGTGACAGGGAGAGAGACAGAGAGAGAGAGAGAGAGAGAGACAGGGAGAGAGACAGTGAGAGAGAGAGAGAGAGAGAGAGAGAGAGTGAGACAGACAGGGAGAGAGACAGTGAGAGAGACAGAGAAAGAGAGAGAGAGAGGCAGAGAGAGAGGCAAAGAGAGGCAGAGAGAGAGAGAGAGAGGCAGAGAGAAAGAGAGAAAGAGAGAGACAGACAGGGAAAGAGAGCGATAGAGAGAGAGACAGAGAGAGAGAGAGAGAGAGAGAGAGTGAGAGAGTGAGAGAGAGAGAGAGACAGACAGGGAGAGAGACAGTGAGAGAGAGAGAGAGAGAGTGAGAGAGAGAGAGAGAGAGAGAGAGAGAGAGAGAAAGACAGACAGGGAGAGGGACAGTGAGAGAGAGAGAGAAAGAGAGAGAGAGAGAGAGGGAGAGAGAAGACAGTGAGAGAGAGAGAGAGAGAGAGAGAGAGAGAGAGAGAGAGAGAGAGAGAGAGAGAGAGAGAGAAAGACAGACAGGGAGAGGGACAGTGAGAGAGAGAGAGAGAAAGAGAGAGAGAGAGAGAGAGGGAGAGAGAAGACAGTGAGAGAGAGAGAGAGAGAGACAGACAGGGAAAGAGACAGTGAGAGAGAGAGAGACAGACAGGGAGAGAGACAGTGAGAGAGAGAGACAGTGAGAGAGAGAGAGAGAGAGAGAGACACACAGAGAGAGAGACAGAGAGAGAGAGAGAG
The DNA here is from genome assembly GCA_021613375.1 of Megaleporinus macrocephalus. NCBI lineage: Eukaryota > Metazoa > Chordata > Actinopteri > Characiformes > Anostomidae > Megaleporinus > Megaleporinus macrocephalus. Next base: position 707,059 of record CM038719.1, read on the forward strand.
AGAGAGACAGACAGGGAGAGAGACAGTGAGAGAGAGAGACAGACAGAGAGAGAGAGGGAGACAGACAGTGAGAGAGAGAGAGAGAGACAGTGAGAGAGAGAGAGAGAGAGAGAGAGAGAGAGAGACAGTGAGAGAGAGAGAGAGAGAGAGAGAGAGAGAGAGACAGTGAGAGAGAGAGAGAGAGAGAGAGAGAGGGAGAGAGACAGTGAGAGAGAGAGAGAGAGAGAGAGAGAGAGAGAGGGAGAGAGACAGTGAGAGAGAGAGAGAGGGAGAGAGACAGTGAGAGAGAGAGAGAGAGAGAGAGAGAGAGAGAGGGAGAGAGAGGGAGAGAGACAGTGAGAGAGAGAGAGAGAGAGAGAGGGAGAGAGACAGTGAGAGAGAGAGAGAGAGGGAGAGAGACAGTGAGAGAGAGAGAGAGAGAGGGAGAGAGACAGTGAGAGAGAGAGAGAGAGGGAGAGAGACAGTGAGAGAGAGAGAGAGAGAGAGAGAGAGAGAGACAGACAGGGAAAGAGACAGTGAGAGAGAGAGAGACAGACAGGGAGAGAGACAGTGAGAGAGAGACAGTGAGAGAGAGAGAGAGAGAGAAAGAGGGGGAGAGAGACAGTGAGAGAGAGGGAGAGGGACAGACAGAGAGATAGAGGGAGACAGACAGAGAGAGAGAGAGAGAGAGGGAGAGAGACAATGAGAGAGAGAGAGAGAGACAGTGAGAGAGAGAGAGAGAGACAGTGAGAGAGAGAGAGACAGACAGAGAGAGAGAGGGAGACAGACAGAGAGAGAGAGAGAGAGAGGGAGAGAGACAATGAGAGAGAGGGAGAGAGACAGTGAGAGAGAGAGAGAGAGACAGTGAGAGAGAGAGAGAAAGACAGACAGAGAGAGAGAGGGAAACAGACAGAGAGAGAGAGAGAGAGAGGGAGAGAGACAATGAGAGAGAGGAGAGAGACAGTGAGAGAGAGAGAGACAGACAGGGAAAGAGAGCGACAGAGAGAGAGACAGAGAGAGAGAGAGAGAGAGAGAGAGAGAGAGAGAGAGAGAGAGAGAGAGAGAGGAGAGAGACAGTGAGAGAGAGAGAGAGAGAGAGAGAGAGAGGAGAGAGACAGTGAGAGACAGAGAGGGAGAGAGAGACAGTGAGAGAGAGAGAGAGAGAGAGAGAGAGAGACAGTGTGAGAGAGAGACAGAGAGAAAGAGAGACACAGTGAGAGAGAGAGAGAGAGAGAGAGAGAGGGAGAGAGACAGTGAGAGAGAGAGACAGGGAGAGAGACAGTGAGAGAGAGAGAGAGAGAGAGAGAGAGGGAGAGAGACAGTGAGAGAGAGAGAGAGAGAGAGAGGGAGAGAGACAGTGAGAGAGAGAGAGAGAGAGAGAAAAGATTGATCTAACCAGCAAACCTGCCGCTGGGTCCAGTACTCTACAAACCCAGCAATGCGGAGTGTATCGCAGTAACAGACTGAACACGGTGCAGATCCAGCCGAGGCGGATCATAAACATTAAAAGAACTTACTCATTTTGGTTCTGTGTGTGTT
>CM038719.1:709574-727074 GCA_021613375.1 Megaleporinus macrocephalus
GTGTGTGTGTGAGAGTGTATGTGTGTGTGTGTGAGAGTGTATGTGTGTGTGTGTGTGTGTGTGTGTGTGTAACGTGGAAATTCCTCTGTGTATAAAAAGTAAATCCAATAGTTTAAATTGTAACGTACAGCAACAAACAGCGTCCAACGTCCAGCACACCCTCCTGCTGAGCATCAACGCCCGGTCAGAGAGGAGGACAGCTCAGTAAGACAGGTCTGGAGGACAGTTCAGTAAGACAGGTCTGGAGGACAGCTCTAAGGGAGGACAGTTCAGTAAGACAGCTCTGGAGGACAGCTCTAAGGGAGGACAGTTCAGTAAGACAGCTCTAAGGGAGGGCAGCTCTGGGGGACAGCTCTAAGGGAGGACAGGTCTGGAGGACAGCTCTAAGGGAGGACAGCTCTAAGGGAGGACAGCTCTAAGGGAGGACAGCTCTGGAGAACAGCTCTAAGGGAGGACAGGTCTGGAGGACAGCTCTAAGGGAGGACAGCTCTGGAGGACAGCTCTAAGAGAGGACAGTTCAGTAAGACAGCTCTAAGGGAGGACAGCTCTAAGGGAGGACAGCTCTAAGGGAGGACAGTTCAGTAAGACAGCTCTAAGGGAGGACAGCTCTAAGGGAGGACAGCTCTAAGGGAGGACAGCTCTGGAGAACAGCTCTAAGGGAGGACAGGTCTGGAGGACAGCTCTAAGGGAGGACAGCTCTGGAGGACAGCTCTAAGAGAGGACAGTTCAGTAAGACAGCTCTAAGGGAGGACAGCTCTAAGGGAGGACAGCTCTAAGGGAGGACAGTTCAGTAAGACAGCTCTAAGGGAGGACAGCTCTAAGGGAGGACAGCTCTGGAGGACAGCTCTGGAGGACAGCTCTAAGGGAGGACAGCTCTAAGGGAGGACAGCTCTGGAGGACAGCTCTAAGGGAGGACAGCTCTAAGGGAGGACAGCTCTAAGGGAGGACAGCTCTGGAGGACAGCTCTGAAGGACAGCTCTGGAGGACAGTGTGCTGAATGTTTATCGCTGAGTGCGGCGTGTGAAGCGTCTGCCAGTCACTTCCTGCACCACCACACGCCACAGATACAGAAGCGTCTCGGTTTAGAGCGGAAGCGGCTGACGCTCTGCAGAACCTTCACACGCTCTCGCTCGCTTCCTCACACCAGACCATCACAGACCACCCCGGACCATCCCAGACCACCCCGGACCATCCCAGACCATCCCAGACCACCCCGGACCATCCCAGACCACCCCGGACCACACCAGACTATCCCACCCCCACACCAGACCATCCCAGACCACCCCGGACCATCCCAGACCACCCCGGACCACACCAGACCATCCCAGACCACCCCGGACCACCCCGGACCACACCGGACCATCCCAGACCACCCCGGACCACACCAGACCATCCCGGGTCACACCAGACTATCCCACCCCCACACCAGACCATCCCAGACCACCCCGGACCATCCCAGACCACACCAGACTATCCCATCCCCACAACAGACCATCCCAGACCACCCCGGACCATCCCAGACCACCCCAGACCATCCCAGACCACCCCAGACCACCCCAGACTATCCCAGACCACCCCAGACCACCCCAGACTATCCCAGACCATCCCAGACCACCCCGGACCACCCCGGACCACACCAGACCATCCCAGACCATCCCAGACCATCCAACCAGTTCTCCTCCTCCAGAAGCCCCAATAACGCTAACACAACGAAGCCAAACAGCCTAGAATGTTGTTCCCTTTTATACTCACTTATTAGTAGAATGTTTTTCAGCTGTGATCACAATTGATCAAGAGTGTCCTAACAACCAATTAGTCCAATAACTTCCTTAACTTGGATTGGTGGTCGTACCAGGAGATTTAGACAGAGGACTGAGAATTACTGATAATAGACTATATGTAAAATAAGCCTCTATACAAAAATAGACTTTAATACAAACATTTTTATTCTTTAAAAATCATCTGATACACTTACATTAATTATGAAATGACAGTATTGTTTGTGAATTGCATGAAATGAAATTCTAAAGTGATCCTAAACTTTTGATCAGTAGTGTATCTTTTATGAACATCACTATCTTCAGATCTGGAGGTGAAGTTCTGGCGTTTGAACAGGACACACCCTCCACTTCCTGCTGCTCATACAGGCCCCTCCCCCCCCACACAGTGACTGAAAGTGATTTAGCGTAGAGAACTCACCCCACGCCAGTGAGTGTGCACACGTGACACGGACTTCCTGCTACACTTCACAGCTGCAGTGTGTGCAATCCACACTACAGCTTTCACACCCAGCGCAGAGCGTCAAAAGTTTGGGGACACCTAGCTTTGAATACATTAGCAGGTTGTTTTGGTTTCGCAGGCGCTCGACTCGGTAAAGCTGCTGAGAACTTGTTGCTCGAGCGTTTGCGAAAACTGGCAATACAAAAAGTGACTGAGCAAGACTATATCTGCCGCCTCCATCGCATGCTGAACACTCACGCTCACGCTCACGCTCACACTCACGCTCCCGCCACACTCACACTCACGCTCCCGCCACACTCACGCTCACGCTCACACTCACACTCACGCTCCCGCCACACTCACACTCACGCTCCCGCCACGCTCCCGCCACACTCACGCTCACACTCACGCTCACACTCACGCTCCCGCCACACTCACACTCACACTCACGCTCCCGCCACACTCACGCTCACGCTCACACTCACGCTCCCGCCACACTCACACTCACGCTCCCGCCACACTCACGCTCACGCTCCCGCCACACTCACGCTCACGCTCACACTCACACTCACGCTCCCGCCACACTCACACTCACGCTCACACTCACGCTCCCGCTCACACTCACGCTCCCGCCACGCTCCCGCCACACTCACGCTCACACTCACGCTCACACTCACGCTCCCGCCACACTCACACTCACGCTCCCGCCACACTCACACTCACGCTCACGCTCACACTCACGCTCCCGCTACACTCACGCTCACACTCACGCTCACACTCACGCTCACGCCACACTCACACTCACGCTCCCGCCACACTCACACTCACGCTCACGCTCACACTCACGCTCCCGCCACACTCACGCTCACACTCACGCTCACGCTCACGCTCACACTCACACTCACGCTCACGCTCCCGCTCACGCTCACGCTCCCGCCACACTCACACTCACGCTCACGCTCCCGCCACACTCACGCTCACGCTCCCGCCACACTCACGCTCACGCTCACGCTCACACTCACGCTCCCGCCACACTCACACTCACACTCACGCTCACACTCACGCTCACGCTCCCGCCACACTCACACTCACGCTCCCGCCACACTCACACTCACGCTCACACTCACGCTCACGCTCACACTCACGCTCCCGCCACACTCACACTCACGCTCCCGCCACACTCACACTCACGCTCCCGCCACACTCACACTCACGCTCACACTCACACTCACGCTCCCGCCACACTCACACTCACGCTCCCGCCACACTCACGCTCACGCTCCCGCCACACTCACGCTCCCGCCACGCTCACACTCACGCTCACGCTCACGCTCACGCTCACGCTCACGCTCCCGCCACACTCACACTCACACTCACGCTCCCGCCACACTCACGCTCACACTCACGCTCCCGCCACACTCACACTCACACTCACGCTCACACTCACACTCACACTCACGCTCACGCTCACGCTCACACTCACGCTCACGCTCCCGCCACACTCACACTCACACTCACGCTCCCGCCACACTCACACTCACGCTCACACTCACGCTCCCGCTCACACTCACGCTCACGCTCCCGCCACACTCACGCTCCCGCCACACTCACGCTCACGCTCCCGACACACTCACACTCACGCTCACACTCACGCTCCCGCTCACACTCACGCTCACGCTCCCGCCACACTCACGCTCCCGCCACACTCACACTCACGCTCCCGACACACTCACACTCACGCTCACACTCACGCTCCCGCTCACACTCACGCTCCCGCCACACTCACGCTCCCGCCACACTCACGCTCACGCCACACTCACGCTCACGCTCACACTCACGCTCCCGCCACACTCACGCTCCCGCCACACTCACGCTCCCGCCACACTCACACTCACGCTCCCGCCACACTCACACTCACGCTCCCGCCACACTCACACTCACGCTCCCGCCACACTCACACTCACACTCACGCTCACACTCACGCTCCCGCCACGCTCCCGCCACACTCACGCTCACGCTCCCGCCACACTCACACTCACGCTCCCGCCACACTCACACTCACGCTCACACTCACGCTCCCGCCACACTCACACTCACGCTCACGCTCACACTCACGCTCCCGCCACACTCACACTCACACTCACGCTCCCGCCACACTCACACTCACGCTCACACTCACGCTCCCGCTCACACTCACGCTCCCGCCACGCTCCCGCCACACTCACGCTCACACTCATGCTCCCGCCACACTCACACTCACACTCACGCTCCCGCTCACACTCACGCTCCCGCCACACTCACACTCACACTCACACTCACACTCACGCTCCCGCCACACTCACACTCACGCTCCCGCTCACACTCACGCTCCCGCCACGCTCCCGCCACACTCACGCTCCCGCCACACTCACACTCACGCTCCCGCCACACTCCCGCTCACACTCACGCTCCCGCTCACACTCACGCTCCCGCCACGCTCCCGCCACACTCACGCTCACACTCACGCTCACACTCACGCTCCCGCCACGCTCACACTCACGCTCCCGCCACGCTCACACTCACGCTCACACACACGCTCACACTCACGCTCCCACCACACTCACACTCACGCTCCCGCCACACTCACGCTCACACTCACGCTCCCGCTCACACTCACGCTCCCGCCACGCTCCCGCCACACTCACGCTCACACTCACGCTCACGCTCACACTCACGCTCCCGCCACGCTCACACTCACACTCACGCTCCCGCCACACTCACGCTCACACTCACGCTCCCGCCACGCTCACACTCACGCTCACACACACGCTCACACACACGCTCACACTCACGCTCCCGCCACACTCACACTCACGCTCCCGCTCACACTCACACTCACACTCACGCTCACACTCACCCTCACACTCACGCTCACACTCACGCTCACACTCACACTCACGCTCACGCTCACGCTCCCGCCACGCTCACGCTCACGCTCACGCTCACACTCACGCTCCCGCTCACGCCACACTCACACTCACACTCACGCTCACACTCACGCTCCCGCCACACTCACACTCACGCTCCCGCCACACTCACGCTCACACTCACGCTCCCGCCACACTCACGCTCACACTCACGCTCACACTCCCGCTACACTCACACTCCCGCTCACACTCACACTCACGCTCACACTCACGCTCACGTGTTCGTACTGAGTCTCTGTATCTTCTCAGTTTTACCCTCAAGATCTTCTGCACGTCCTCCACACAAACACAGCTCTGACTCTGCAGGACACACATCTCCACATAAACACCACTGCTCCTTCAAAACACCTCCAGATCTCCTACACCATCTCATACCATCAGCACCGAGAGGCACCGAGTCAAACCCTCAAAACAAACAAGTTTCATCAGAACAATAACAACAGAGAGAGAGAGAGAGAGAGAGAGAGAGAGAGGCAGAGAGAGAGAGAGAGAGAGAGGCAGAGAGAGAGAGAGAGAGAGGCAGAGAGAGAGAGAGAGAGAGAGAGAGAGGCAGAGAGAGAGAGAGAGAGAGCGAGGCAGAGAGAGACAGAGAGAGAGAGAGAGAGAGAGCGAGGCAGAGAGAGGTGGAGAGAGAGCGAGGCAGAGAGAGAGAGAGAGAGGCAGAGAGAGAGAGAGAGGCAGAGAGAGAGAGAGAGAGAGAGAGAGAGAGAGAGAGGCAGAGAAAGAGAGAGAGAGGCAGAGAAAGAGAGAGAGACAGGCAGAGAGAGACAGAGAGAGAGAGAGAGACAGGCAGAGAAAGAGAGAGAGAGAGAGAGAGAGGCAGAGAAAGAGAGACAGAGAGAGAGGCAGAGAAAGAGAGACAGAGAGAGAGAGAGAGACAGGCAGAGAAAGAGAGAGAGAGAGAGAGAGAGAGAGAGGCAGAGAAAGAGAGACAGAGAGAGAGGCAGAGAAAGAGAGAGAGAGGCAGAGAAAGAGAGAGAGAGAGAGAGAGAGAGAGGGGCAGAGAAAGAGAGAGAGAGAGAGAGGCAGAGAAAGAGAGAGAGAGAGAGGGGCAGAGAAAGAGAGAGAGAGAGAGAGAGAGAGAGAGAGAGACAGAGAAAGAGAGAGAGGGGCAGAGAAAGAGAGAGGGGCAGAGAAAGAGAGAGAGACAGAGAGAGAGAGAGAGAGAGAGACAGAGAAAGAGAGAGAGAAAGAGAGAGAGAGAGAGGGGCAGAGAAAGAGAGAGAGAGAGAGAGAGAGAGAGAGAGGGGCAGAGAAAGAGAGAGAGAGAGAGAGAGAGAGAGAGAGAGAGAGAGAGAGAGAGAGGGGCAGAGAAAGAGAGCGAGAGAGAGAGAGAGAGAGAGAGAGAGAGAGGGGTTCCATTGCGTCTGGTGCCATCTGTCCCTCTTTGCCTTATTTGTACATAACCAACGACACACACACACACACACACACACACACACACACACACACACACACACACTGCTGCTTAACCGTCAAGGCTGTTTCAGGAAGTCCTGATGACACATCAGTCTTCCTGTGCTGTGCTTTATGACACCGGACCCCATCTGCTGTCTCTGGAGACCCCAAAAATCAGCCTCAGTCACATGACCAGCACACAGATCCAATCACAGGAAACGCTACACGCCTGGGTGCACGACGAGGGTGTAGCACACACGGTGCACCAACACTGCAGCGTATAAACCAGCATCGTCACTACTGACCACTATAGTGACCACTAGTGTTAGAGCAGCGCTGGACGAAGCTGGACCACCGAGATGTTTCATATAGGTCCCTGTGGGTGCCGACCACTTCCCCATCCCCCAAAAACAACTCCCTCAGCCAATGAGATAACACGTACTTTCAGACTCCCCAGAGTCCAGTTAGTGCGGTCACTCCCCGGAAGGCGGTTCAGCTGGACTCACATCTGGAGTTCACATCTAGTGTGGTCACTAATGGTGACCGAGCTCAGAACAAGAACCTGTAATATATAATATCTATAAACCTAATAACCAAATAACAGTGTACTGAATTGTGAGAGCGTGGTGAGTATAGTGGTGAGTATAGTGATGTGTTGGTGAGCGTGGTGAGTATAGTGGTGAGTATAGTGATGTGTTGGTGAGCGTGGTGAGTATAGTGGTGAGTATAGTGATGTGTTGGTGAGCATGGTGAGTATAGTGGTGAGTATAGTGATGTGTTGGTGAGCGTGGTGAGTATAGTGGTGTGCTGGTGAGCGTGGTGAGTATAGTGGTGTGCTGGTGAGCGTGGTGAGTATAGTGGTGAGTATAGTGGTGTGCTGGTGAGCGTGGTGAGTATAGTGGTGAGTATAGTGGTGAGCGTGGTGAGTATAGTGGTGAGTATAGTGGTGAGTATAGTGGTGAGTATAGTGGTGAGTATAGTGGTGTGCTGGTGAGCGTGGTGAGTATAGTGGTGTGCTGGTGAGCGTGGTGAGTATAGTGGTGAGTATAGTGGTGTGCTGGTGAGCGTGGTGAGTATAGTGGTATGTTGGTGAGCGTGGTGAGTATAGTGGTGAGCGTGGTGAGTATAGTGGTGAGCGTGGTGAGTATAGTGGTGAGCGTGGTGAGTATAGTGGTGTGCTGGTGAGCGTGGTGAGTATAGTGGTGAGTATAGTGGTATTTTGGTAAGCGTGGTGAGTATAGTGGTGAGCTGGTGAGCGTGGTGAGTATAGTGGTATGTTGGTGAGCGTGGTGAGTATAGTGGTGAGCGTGGTGAGTATAGTGGTGTGCTGGTGAGCGTGGTGAGTATAGTGGTGTGCTGGTGAGCGTGGTGAGTATAGTGGTGAGTATAGTGGTGTGCTGGTGAGCGTGGTGAGTATAGTGGTGAGTATAGTGGTGTGCTGGTGAGCGTGGTGAGTATAGTGGTGAGTATAGTGGTATGTTGGTGAGCGTGGTGAGTATAGTGGTGAGTATAGTGGTATGTTGGTGAGCGTGGTGAGTATAGTGGTGAGCGTGGTGAGTATAGTGGTGTGCTGGTGAGCGTGGTGAGTATAGTGGTGAGTATAGTGGTGTGCTGGTGAGCGTGGTGAGTATAGTGGTGAGTATAGTGGTGAGTATAGTGGTGTGCTGGTGAGTATAGTGGTGTGCTGGTGAGTATAGTGGTGAGTATAGTGGTGTGCTGGTGAGCGTGGTGAGTATAGTGGTGAGTATAGTGGTGTGCTGGTGAGCGTGGTGAGTATAGTGGTGTGCTGGTGAGCGTGGTGAGTATAGTGGTATGTTGGTGAGCGTGGTGAGTATAGTGGTGAGCGTGGTGAGTATAGTGGTGTGCTGGTGAGCGTGGTGAGTATAGTGGTGAGTATAGTGGTGTGCTGGTGAGCGTGGTGAGTATAGTGGTGAGTATAGTGGTGTGCTGGTGAGTATAGTGGTGAGTATAGTGGTGTGCTGGTGAGTATAGTGGTGAGTATAGTGGTGTGCTGGTGAGTATAGTGGTGAGTATAGTGGTGTGCTGGTGAGCGTGGTGAGTATAGTGGTGAGTATAGTGGTGAGTACAGTGGTGTGCTGGTGAGCGTGGGGAGTATAGTGGTGAGCGTGGTGAGTATAGTGGTGAGCGTGGTGAGTATAGTGGTGAGCGTGGTGAGTATAGTGGTGTGCTGGTGAGCGTGGTGAGTATAGTGGTGAGTATAGTGGTGTGCTGATGAGCGTGGTGAGTATAGTGGTGAGTATAGTGGTGAGTATAGTGGTGTGCTGGTGAGTATAGTGGTGAGTATAGTGGTGTGCTGGTGAGTATAGTGGTGAGTATAGTGGTGAGCGTGGTGAGTATAGTGGTGAGTATAGTGGTGAGTATAGTGGTGAGTATAGTGGTGAGTACAGTGGTGTGCTGGTGAGCGTGGTGAGTATAGTGGTATGTTGGTGAGCTCAGCGTTGAAGGCTTGTTTTTGAAGATCTCTGAAAGGAGGCTGCTCTGCCGCTCGTTGGTGTGAGCGGGTGTGCAGCTGGAGACGTTTCACTCCAGCAGGAGTGAGTCAGGAGATAAGCAGCAGCTCTAACGGCTCATCCGACAGCGGCCGAGAGGAGAGAGTGATAAACTCACTCTGAGACGTCCGGTCTCGGTCTGCGAGTGCTGCAGCTGATAATGCAGCCCAGCCAGAAGCCCCGCCCACAGCACCCAGACTGTGTGTTTGTTTGTTTTTGACAGTGCTGCTATTTTTAGAAGCGTCTGGATCCAAACAGCCCAAAACCAAATATAGTCTTAGCTTCTCTCCTTCCATCAACTTCTCACACCCTCACTCCATTTACACCACTGCACCACCCTCTGACCTCAGGGTCAGCATGACCACTCCCTGCAGTGAATTTCAGAGATTCTGGCCTGGAGTGATACAGACACCTACTCACTCTCTCTCCACTGACCACACAGGACCTCCACTCACTGACCACTGTATCAGCTCCACTGATCACACAGGACCTCCACTCACTGTCCACTGTATCAGCTCCACTGACCATACAGGACCTCCACTCACTGACCACTGTATCAGCTCCACTGACCATACAGGAGCTCCACTCACTGTCCACTGTATCAGCTCCACTGACCATACAGGACCTCCACTCACTGTCCACTGTATCAGCTCCACTGACCATACAGGACCTACACTCACTGTCCACTGTATCAGCTCCACTGACCATACAGGACCTCCACTCACTGTCCACTGTATCAGCTCCACTGGTGGTGTGTTAGGTAGTGTGTGTTGTGCTGGTGTGAGGGGATCAGACACAGTAGTGCTGCTGCTGGAGTGTTTAAACTCCTCAGAGTCACTGCTGGACTGAGAATCGCCCACCAACCAAAACTATCCAGACAGCAGTGTCCTGTGGGCGGCGTCCTGTGTCCACTGATGAAGAACTAGAGGAACTAAAACTGTGCAGCAGTCTGATTCACTCACACCAGCACAACACACTAACACCCTTTTGGTGGTGATGGTGTTTACAGTGGTGATGGTGTTTACAGTGGTGGTGATGGTGTTTACGGTGGTGGTGATGGTGTTTACAGTGGTGGTGATGGTGTTTACGGTGGTGGTGATGGTGTTTACAGTGGTGGTGATGGTGTTTACAGTGGTGGTGATGGTGTTTACAGTGGTGGTGATGGTGTTTACAGTGGTGGTGATGGTGTTTACGGTGGTGGTGATGGTGTTTACGGTGGTGGTGATGGGGGAGGGGGGGGGGGTGACTTCCCTATGGTTGACAAGTTAGTGCTGACGAGCGGCAGCAGACGTTAACATCAGCGAGTTTCACACCACACACACGCCAGCGCTGCTCAGAGCCTCGCACACGCACACTTCACTGAACAGGACGCGTGTGCAAACAGTTCTGATCATCAATCAATCCATTAATCAATCAATCAGAATAGTAATAATAATAATAATAATAATAATAATAATAATAATAATAATCAGTGTGATGACTCCTGTGAGCGTTACTGGGCTCATGACGACCGAGGAGTGCACCGAGGAGTGCACCAAGGAGTGCACCGAGGAGTGCACCACTGACCCGTTAGCTCAGACGCTACGCTCTGCAGCTCAGCAGCTTCAGGTCACGTGTGCGCTGGTGGTTCTCACTTCCTGGAGACACTGACCTGCTCTCAGACAGCTGGTCCTGCTGAGGCCTGTTATACCTGGAGTGTACTCACACAGGTGTACTACAAAGCAAATATGTGCTTCAGCTGTAGACTGGGACAAAGCCCCTCTCCCCACCCCTCTACACCCCCCTCCCCACCCCTCTCCACCCCCCTCCCCAACACCACCTAACCATACAACACAATCACTCGGCGAGTACCAACACGATCCAGTCATTTGATCTCAGTACAGCAGGGAACGTCAGTAAGTGTCTAATCTGCACATGCGAGTCTGATCCGAGGCGGAGATGTGGGGCAGATAAGGGCCTCGGAGCTGGACGGCTGCCCCCGCTTCATGTGCCATCAATGCTGCCCTGCGGTGATGCCACCCGGGGTGAGTTTAGACATCAGTAATTACCCAATCAGACCCTAAAACCCTCCTCAGAGCTGTTCCTACACGTGTGCTGGAGCAGGTCCTCCAGTACTGGATCAGTCTGATTAGGGCTGATGTGATTACTCTGTCATTCTTAAGTGAGTAGATTCAAAATTTATGTTCTTAATTAGCTTCAAAATATATTTCTATTCCATTTAATCTGAATTAAAATCACGGCATCCACATGATCTATATCTACTGTCTCTGTGTGGAAAAGAAAGAACCCGGCAATACGATATCTACCACGATACCATATATTGCGATACTGTAAGTTGATATATTGCGATTTTTTAAAACCTGATATTAAAACTATCATCGCACAAAAACAAACATCACCTGATGAACAGGTTTGCTGGGGGTGGGTTGTGTAAACACCACTGTCTGCTTAGGGCTGGGCGATACAACGATAACGATAATTATCACAAAATAACGTTTCCTTGATAGAACGTCAATAGAATTAAGTTCCGTCCATGTTTTGAGAGACAACACGAACAGCCAATGAGAATGAGGATAGCGCCGCCCCAAACCAATCAGGTATCTGAACTAGAGTTCCAGTTATTTCATGTTTGGTTGAAGCTCACAAGAAACATGACACACGTGTTAATAATCTATAAATAATCTATAAGATCAGATAAACAGGTGAACAGGTGCTGTCCTGCTGCTGTGGTGATGAAGATCTACGGGATGTTTGATCTTCAAGGTCTCGTGTGTAGCAGTTGTACTGTTGTGATCATCTCCACTGTGCAGAGCTGACAGAGCACCACACTGTTGTGTTTCTGTGTGAAACATTCCCACAACGTTAGAGGAATGTGATGATTGTTTGTAGCTGCAGCTCGCGCTCCAGATAAATCTATAGTTTCAGTAGACGCGGCCATCTTAGCAACGCATGGACGCACGTTATGCTAATAGATTTTTTGATATCTTCACTTCTCACTGAAAGTAAAAGGCAATATTGATTTGATTTATATCGTGATATAAAATCGATAGATCTGAAAAACATTATCGTGATAAGATTCTTTCCCATATCGTCCGGCCCTACGTCTGCTACAAACCTTTGACTGTACTCTACAAGATACAAACAGGCTATAGAGCCCCGCTATTGGACGACTGCAGGCTTTCTTAAACCCCTACAATATATAAAGCTAAGTTCAGTTGTACAAACACTCTCCACCAGAGGGAGCTGCTTTTGTGCATCACCACTGAAAGAGAGGAAAGCCACACCAGTAGGATTTCACATAGTCCATATTATATATATATATATATATATATATATACACACAGAATTATTGGCTGTGTCTCAAATCCTACTGATCTCCTACATAGGCAGCATTTTCCGTCATAGTATGCGCTCCAGACATGTAGACTGTCCCAATTCTTACATTCCTTAAACATACTGTTTACTGAGGAACCTTATTTGATGAGGAGAGACGAGGAGAGGAGAGAACACAGCTGCCTACCTGGACAACTAATCACATTAATGAAAACAAACAAGCTCATGAATACCACCCTACAGCAAAACCAGTCACACCAGTACTCACACTAACTCAGCACTCTCCCTCACGCTCAGACAGGACCCAGCAAGAGGCTCGCACACCAGAGCCACGGCGCCGGTGCTGGAAAACCAGGACACTCGGCCCAAAAACAGTGCACGGAGGAGATAAACAGAGAAAACTGTGTGGGACAAGCAGAGAAGATCTGAGGACGAGCAACCCACACGACTACAGCTGATCAGCTCCAGCCTGAAGAGAGAGGGAGCTTCTCAAAATAAATATAAATAAATAAATAAATAAATACACAAACAGTGACTTTACAGGAGAGGACAAAAACCGTCTTTCCTTTCAATAGAAGTCAATGGAACCAGAATTCTTTCCAAGCTGTTTTGGAGCATTTCTATTGGTCCGTTCACCACAAAACCTTCAGAAGATATAAAGCTCAGCTGTCGTGTTCACATTATGTAAAAAAATAAAAATGAACAAAAAACAAACAAAAAACGGAGGTATGTGTTTTTCTGTGTGTGTGTAGTTAGCGTTAGCATGTTAGCACTAATCAGTACACCTCTCCAAACCGCACCAGCAGACGGACGTGAAACTCAAGACCAGCCCGTGTGGGTCGCGAGAGGTTACAGACCCCACGATCCGTTCAGCTCATCCGTCCACAGAACATGCCTGTAACCATGGAAACATGGAGTGCAGAATTTCACATCTCCACTTCATCTGTGCTCTGTATGTAGCCCGCGGCGGATTTCTGACCAGCACCAGAGACCCCCAGAGCCCCCGAGCGCTGGGAGCCTCTCAGACTGAACATCTTCAGCGCTGGCGTCTGCTGGCGTACGGGTTTGAACGTCTAATCCTCCGCTGGACTGGGAGCAGCTGCACCGTTACCACGGCGTCACTACTATTCACTCCACTGCTGCACTAGTGTGTGTCTGAGATCTTCAGGACTAATACAAACACATCCACTGATACCCTCACTCCGTCCACTCAGGTGGTCTTCAGTTTATAACCACATAACATTACTGACCCTCGACCTGACCAACTGACCCAACTCCAGATCATAACACTGCCCCCTAGAGGCTCGTACAGTGGACACTATGCATCACTTCTTATCCTGACGCTCCATCACTCTGGAACAGGGTCAGTCTGGACTCCTCAGACCACATGACCTTTCTCCATCGTCCAGTCTTTACCCTCCCTACAGACTGGAGCTGTTCAGTCTCACTAACGAGCGTCCACTCAGCTGATTAGTCCCAGTACTGGGAGTTCTGGTCGTGTGGAAATTATTTTTATTTAGATTTTTTATTTTTTATCAGTGAACAGGCAAAATAACTGTTTCCACATCTTTTTCAATTTGCACAAAGAATAAAAAATAAATAAATGAATAAATAAAATTAAATATTAATTTTAAATGATAAATATATCTCATATCTAACTGTTTAATTAAAGAAGAGGTAAGATCAGGTCATGGTTGTTAAGGTCATTATCAGTCGGTCAGCTTAGGTGTTCAGGAGACTTTTTAGTTTTTAAAAATATAAGATCACTGGGTTCTACGTCACAGAATTCATTTCCTGTTAAGTTGGATTCTTCTTCTGGCAAGAAGTGAAGCAAAGACAACATCTTTGATCAAACCGAATAAAAATGTAAAAATTTGCCGCTAATTTTAATTTAAACGTCGGCCCTTTAAGAGCTCTTAAGCAAGCGTGCACAGGGTGTGACCTCACAAAGCCGGACGCTGAGGCAGGCCTGACTTTGGGTTTATGTTATCTGGCTAATTGAGAAATCCTGCTTTGTGAAACACCCCCTGAAGTTAGTACACGGGGGGATATTACAAGATCACACAGCAGCATAACCTCATCCTGACCACACCCTCCCTGAACTGACCACACTGGAGCACTGAGATCTCCCCTGGACCAGATATACAGTAAATAAATAAATATTTATATATACACACAAACAAACAAATAATTAAATATTTATATACACACAAATAAATAAATAAATAATACACATATACACAAATAAATAAATAAATAAATAAATATTTATGGTAGGTATTATGAATGGCTTCAGCTCAGTGCGCTCTCTGAGGGTAAAATATAATTTCTGTTTTCGTCTCTTTTTTGTCAGTTTGTTTGTATATATGCTTGTCAGTTTGTTTGTTTGTATATATGCTTGTCAGTTTGTTTGTTTGTTTGTTTGTATATATGCTTGTCAGTTTGTTTGTTTGTATATATGCTTGTCAGTTTGTTTGTTTGTATATATGCTTGTCAGTTTGTTTGTTTGTTTGTTTGTATATATGCTTGTCAGTTTGTTTGTTTGTTTGTTTGTATATATGCTTGTCAGTTTGTTTGTTTGTTTTCATTTCTCCCATTTTATGATATGCTTTGTTCTCCTTGGTAATCTCTGTTGGTTTGTTTATTGTTCTCTCTCTACACGATGACTGCATGTACTAAATGTAAACGTGTAATACTAGAAATAAACACTGGTCCTCTGAAGGGGGGGGGGGTGGTGGTGGTGGTGGTGGTGGGGGGTAAATAATAAAATAAAGTAAATAAATGTATAGATCTGTAAATCCAGGCCTCCTGTTGGTCACTGGAGATACGGACGTGTTGAAACGCAGTGAGGAACCTCGCGTGAGGCACGTCAGGCATCCAGCAACACCGCCGGCAGCCCACATACCTGATGTTATCAGAGCTGCGTTACACCATCGTCCACACGCAGCGCAGACCACAGAGACAAGTTCCCTCAGGACCAGCGGAACGTATGGAATTTAACACCAAACACAGCAGAACCGCACTCCCCGAGCTCCGTCCGCTCCACCTCTCCACCTCTCCACCACTACCCTCAAACACCTCTCCACCTCTCCACCACTACCCTCAAACACCTCTCCACCTCTCCACCACTACCCTCAAACACCTCTCCACCTCTCCACCATTCCACCTCTCCACCACTACCCTCAAACACCTCTCCACCTCTCCACCATTCCACCTCTCCACCTCTCCACCACTACCCTCAAACACCACTCCACCTCTCCACCACTACCCTCAAACACCTCTCCAGCTCTCCACCACTACCCTCAAACACCTCTCCACCTCTCCACCACTACCCTCAAACACCTCTCCAGCTCTCCACCATTCCACCTCTCCACCTCTACCCTCAAACACCTCTCCACCACTACCCTCAAACACCTCTCCACCTCTCCACCACTACCCTCAAACACCTCTCCAGCTCTCCACCACTACCCTCAAACACCTCTCCACCATTCCACCTCTCCAGCTCTCCACCACTACCCTCAAACACCTCTCCAGCTCTCCACCACTACCCTCAAACACCTCTCCACCTCTCCACCTCTCCACCACTACCCTCAAACACCTCTCCACCTCTCCACCACTACCCTCAAACACCTCTCCACCTCTCCACCACTACCCTCAAACACCTCTCCAGCTCTCCACCACTACCCTCAAACACCTCTCCACCATTCCACCTCTCCAGCTCTCCACCACTACCCTCAAACACCACTCCACCTCTCCACCACTACCCTCAAACACCTCTCCACCTCTCCACCATTCCACCTCTCCACCACTACCCTCAAACACCTCTCCACCTCTCCACCACTACCCTCAAACACCTCTCCACCATTCCACCTCTCCACCTCTCCACCACTACCCTCAAACACCTCTCCAGCTCTCCACCACTACCCTCAAACACCTCTCCAGCTCTCCACCACTACCCTCAAACACCTCTCCAGCTCTCCACCCCTACCCTCAAACACCACTCCAGCTCTCCACCACTACCCTCAAACACCTCTCCACCTCTCCACCATTCCACCTCTCCACCTCTCCACCACTACCCTCAAACACCACTCCACCTCTCCACCACTACCCTCAAACACCACTCCACCTCTCCACCATTCCACCTCTCCACCACTACCCTCAAACACCTCTCCAGCTCTCCACCACTACCCTCAAACACCTCTCCACCATTCCACCACTACCCTCAAACACCACTCCACCTCTCCACCACTACCCTCAAACACCTCTCCACCACTACCCTCAAACACCTCTCCACCTCTCCACCATTCCACCTCTCCACCACTACCCTCAAACACCACTCCACCTCTCCACCACTACCCTCAAACACCTCTCCACCATTCCACCTCTCCACCACTACCCTCAAACACCTCTCCACCACTACCCTCAAACACCTCTCCACCACTACCCTCAAACACCACTCCACCTCTCCACCACTACCCTCAAACACCACTCCACCACTACCCTCAAACACCACTCCACCTCTCCACCACTACCCTCAAACACCTCTCCACCACTACCCTCAAACACCACTCCACCTCTCCACCACTACCCTCAAACACCACTCCACCTCTCCACCATTCCACCTCTCCACCACTACCCTCAAACACCTCTCCAGCTCTCCACCACTACCCTCAAACACCTCTCCAGCTCTCCACCACTACCCTCAAACACCTCTCCACCATTCCACCTCAACCCTCAAACACCACTCCACCTCTCCACCACTACCCTCAAACACCTCTCCACCTCTCCACCATTCCACCTCTCCACCTCTCCACCACTACCCTCAAACACCACTCCACCTCTCCACCACTACCCTCAAACACCACTCCACCTCTCCACCATTCCACCTCTCCACCACTACCCTCAAACACCTCTCCAGCTCTCCACCACTACCCTCAAACACCTCTCCACCATTCCACCACTACCCTCAAACACCACTCCAGCTCTCCACCACTACCCTCAAACACCTCTCCAGCATTCCACCACTACCCTCAAACACCTCTCCACCATTCCACCTCAACCCTCAAACACCAC